>JAVJIF010008367.1:17500-86722 GCA_038442645.1 Agave tequilana | reverse complement strand
AAAAAAAAAATAATTCACCAATTAAGCTGATACATGTGCCTCAAGAAGCATAAGTATTCATGCCTAAAGGTGAGTAAAAAAATAAAGTCCTTAGTTTGGGGCCTAATTCACTCGAATTTGAGTCCGCGGGGTGTTTTCTCACTTGGTGCCCTAAAGCCGACCGGTTTGGGAGCCACCGACTTAAGTTCGCTACATGGGTGGATTAGAAAGTCCGAGGGAACTAAGGAAAAATTACTTATATGTACTAACACATCTAATAATCAATTAGTTAGGTATTAGGGCCTCAAGAAGCCTTGATACTTATACGAAAGAAAATTAGATGAGTTATACATGCCAAAAAAAAAAAAAAATTATATTAACACATCTAATAGTCAATTTATTTAGGTATGAGGGCCTCAGAAGCCTTGATACTTACACGAAAGAAAATTAGATGAAGTTATAAAATAATAAAGAGGCATGAGAGTCCAAGTTAAGGAATTCCTAGTAAAACATAAGGATGCATATGATTTTTGGTAACGAAAAAGACTATATTAGAAATTCATTTTAATCCTTACCTAAAATGGAAAACAATTAACTTTATTAAGACTAAGTTTAAAGAATGATAAAAATGAGGATCCTAAAACTTATAGACTACTTAGTCTCTTCAAATATAATTCAAATATTTTCCTTTTTATGGATTTTGTGGGTGCAATCCGCTGAAAACCCTCACGAGACAACACTCGTCCTCTAGGGTAACCTAGAGGTTTAACGGCTTGTTGCACGTGCTAAGTGCAATCGTGATTCCTACGAAAGTGAGTTAGGTTAGATTAACTTTTCTTTTTCTTTGTTTTTACTCGAGGACGAGCAAAAAGATAAGTGTGGGGGTGTGATTGGTAGTCAAAAGTGCATAATTATCATCATATATACCATCGCATTCGCACATTTATTCATATTATCTGGCACATTTATAATAATTGTAATTTATTGTGTGCAGGCCTCGAATTATCAATTTAATAATAAATAAAGCCCAATGAAGCCCAAAAGCCCATATTTGAAGCCCAAGAGTCAAAATGCAAATATCAAGTGTCAAAGTGCAATTATGCAAGGGCTGGAGTTGCAATTATTGAAGTTTAGGGAAGGGTGACTTCTATCCAACCCTAAACACCTGCAGGATCAGATTAAAAGGCCAAGATAAAGAGGAATTTCGTGGAGAGAGGATTTGAAGAAATCTGGATTAAGAGTAACTTGATTACAAGTTACTCGAAAATCCAGGTTAAAAGGCAGGATCAAAATTCCAGAAGCAGAAGCCCACAGGGACGGACCAGGAGAAGCCACGCGCCAAAGCGCGTGGCAATCTGCCACCAGATTGCCGCGGAGGCGCGGCAAAAGCCGCGCATCCGCGGCAATACAGATGAGATGGAATACCAGTTTTTGTAGGCAAGTTAGTCCGGGACTCTTCTCTCTTCTACACTATAATATCTCTGCAAAGTGCAACGTACGGGGCGTCCAGAGGCGAGCCAAGGGCCAAAGTTAGGTTTTTTCTAGGGTTTCTTCCTTTGTAGTTAGATTTTCTTTTCTTTTTATTTTAAAGAGAGAGAGAGATGATTATATTGAGGGTGACACTGATGTATCTTCTCTTCTCTGCCATGGATTAAAGCAATAAAGGTATTATTTTGTTTTGTTTCTTATTTCTATGTTTTACTTTTATTCTTGTTTTCTATTTCTTTTTCTCTTTTCATCTCTGTGATTGGTGATGAGCATGCAAGCGATTACCGAACCATAAGTAACCGAAGATCGGGGTTCCAACGATATTCCATGGCGATGTTCTCCTCCTCGAGGCGTATCAACTCATGCTTGCCCAAGGCTTGATGACCTAATGCGACAAAGACTGAGTTCGATCCCAAGGTTCATACGTTCAACGCCTCCGAAAAAACGGTAGAAAGTATTAGGTTTTCACTTATTTTCTCCAACTCAAGTAAGTTTTCTTTTCTTCTTTTTTATTTCTTTTTTGTAGATTAAATCCATCTCTCTCCATATTCTTTTCTTCGATCCATTGTAAATACCACAACTCATTGTAATACCATCGTGACAATTAACTAAAAGAAAAAGATAAAATTTTAGAGATTAACTTGCTTAACGCTTCCATCGCAGTCCCTCCCTGAGGATCACGACCCGCATAGCCTTGCTACCGCGGATTAGAACTGATTCCTCGCACGATCTATTCTTAATCTAATATTCTAATTTTTGTGTGCAGGAAAAATCAGTCAACACTAATCTAATGGTCACTTAATGTCAAATGATGCGGAAGCTAAAAACAATTATGATCAAATTAATTTTTTTACACTAAACACCACGTATAACACAAGAGTGTTGCCGAATTCCCGTGAAGGGCTCTGGACAAACTCCTCTAGATTCCCCTTGAATGGGTGAGGTGCCGCGTTGGCTCTCTTGGTTAAATACAAGTGTTAGCAAGCAACCAAGCAAGTATAACAATTAAGCACACAATATATCAAGCATGTAAAGATAAGACAAGTAATAGCATGCAAGATATAAACAAGAGACAAAGAGAGAGAGTGAGCAATCGCAAACACAAGGGATTTGTTTCGAGGTTCGAGCACACTTGCTCTACATCCCCGCCTTCGACACACGAAGGATTTCCACTATGCTCGATCCCAATGGATCACCCGGTGCCGCAACACCTACAACTCTCAGACTCTCTAGCCCGTACACACGCAAGCCCACCGGCTCGCCGAGGCCGCACCTCAAACAAGAGTTCGCACCCGAACCCGAACACCGAGTCCACACTAGGACCCGAAATAAATGCGAACACACACGTCCGCCTCCTCAAAGAACAAGGAAAGAACTCTTGGTGATCTAAACACTTTGATCACCAATAAAAACTCTCACAACAGAACCCTATAGGTAGATATAGCAATGGATAGCTCAAGTGGGTGTGTGAGAAAACAAGGATGGAAATTATGGAGGAAAACTCAAAGAATCACTTTTAATCACTCTTGATAAACTCTCCTTTTGATTGGAAATATTTGCTCTAAATATGTGGAGAAAACCTTTTGAAAGGATAAGAAAAACTGGCTTGAAAGCTCTCCTCAAATCTTGGTGAAAAACAATGACCAAACTCCCAAATTTATAGGCTGTCAAAAACTAGCCATTGGGGTCTGTCAGACATGTCGGTCGACCGCCCGGTCGACCGCCAACGGTCAAGAGTTCGACCGTTGGAGCCTCCGGTCGATCGCCCGGTCGACCCAAAAGAACAGAGAGCACTGCTCTCAGCTCCGGTCGACTGGGTCGGCAGACCGACCATCTGCCAGGTCAAGGCGTGCACGTCGGTCGACCGAGCCGGTCGACCGACTTCAGGTATAGTCGACTATACAGTCGACTTGCTGAAGCCAGAAAACAGAAATCTGAGATTAAAAAGTTTGTCTTTTTGGCTCAAATAAAATCCCATAAAATACTTAAAAATCTACAAAAATAGTTTTACCAATATACTTTGATAAACAAACATGCTTGCACAAAATCAAGGCATGTTATAAAAGATTGGACTATTTTTGTAATATGGAAATATTGGCTCAATTGAAAACAGTATTTTTCAAAACTTGATTTTTCTAAAAACTTGTTTTCCAAACTTCTTCATGATACAAAACAAGATATTTTGAATACATTAAAGCATAGTGTGTATGGATATGATCCACTACACAAAATAAGATATCTATGTTTTTGACATTAAGCTCTAAACTTGATTTTGGTTAAAAGATATGTAAACATGAAAACCAAAATCCAAACATGTATTTTCCAAAATGAAAATCTTTTCTAAACTGAAAATTCTTTTGTAAAAACTAAATTAAATCAAGAGTGTGTGTGTGTATATAATACTTGAGCAATCCACCAACTACTCTATCCTTTATATTTTATCTAAAAACAAAAATCTTCTAAAACTAAATCTTATACCTAGACACAAGTCTTGATCTTGAAGTCTTCCCTTGAAGTCTTCTCATCATCTTGACTTGGTCCAAACACGATCCAACGAGCTCGACTCCTCTAGAGTACTTGATGTGGTCTTGATGCATAGGCTCGTGAATCAACGGTGCTAGTTCCAAAATATGACTTTAAATCCTTTGTTGAAGCTCCATACCTACTAAGATCTTGATAACAAATCTGTCACTAATAAACACAAGATCATTAGTAAACATAACTACATGAGTTGATCATCATCAAAACTAGAGTGATGGGCCTTTGGGCCAACACTTCTACAATGAGGAGTTTGGAGCTGAAAAAGGTCTAAAATCAAACATCAGTGTGCTGAAAATTATAAACCAGTATGATAGGGATACAAGGACATTTAGAATTGGGGGCAAAGAAATTGAGATAACAGTGGAGGATGTTGCCCTAACTTTTGGTCTACCTATCAATGGGGCGGATTTTATTATGAATAAGACCTGTACAATGAAAGACAGAGGGGTTATAAAACATTATTTCCCTAATATAAAGAAGATCACAAAAGTATCCATTGAAGAAGCTTTGGATGATCTTCTGGTCAAGAAAAGAAGGAGGACTGAATTAGATGTGACTAAGGATGAACAGCTTGAGCAACAAGTGACTTTAAATGAAATTATAAGAGACAGACAAAGACTTGCAGCTCAAGACTTTACGACAATAATCATCCTATATATGTCGGCCACTCTATTCTTTTCTGACAGTAAATGCACGGTGCCGTGGTATGTTGTGGAACAGATTGCCAATATGCAGCTGATGAAGACAATATGCTGGGCTAAATCTGTTTGGCAATTCCTGATTGAGTCAATGGATATCTTCAGGCACACCACATATGAGCTGCAAGGATACTCTGTGCAAATTATTGTAAGTATGAATATCATATTTGGCAAACATTGTTGAAATTTCCTTATATATTGTCAATGTTTATGTAAACTAATGTAATTATACATTTTACAGTATTGGCTCTGTGAAAAGGCTGCTATCTTTGAGCCGAGCTCTAGTTTGGAGGACAAAACCCTACGGGCAGTAAGATGGGACCACCAAAACATTAGTAGAGCTCTGGCTGAATTGATCTAAATTATTTTGACGCAGATATCGTAAGTTTTTAAATGTTAGCGACCATATACTGTTGATTATAATTTTATACATTAAAATGGAGTGCGACCACGGTCGCAGTTCAACTGATGTGCAGTACAATGGTGTGCGACCATGGTCGCATTTCCTTGATAACTTGTTGTAAATAAACTGCGACCATGGTCGCAGTTATATTTATTTCATTGATATGTGGTGCGACCATAGTCGCAGTATGGATTTACTTGTCCGATTTAATGCTTATGACTGCGACCAAGGTCGCAGTTTCTTGATAGCTATTCTAGTAAATGTTTCATTTATCTGCGATACAACTATAAGATTTATATAAGATCTCAGTTTATTTTTATTTCAGATTTTTTATCAAATGACCAACATTTCTAATGATGAAAGAAATATGACTGGCCTTCCTATTGAAGGAGGAGGAGGAGGAGAAGAAGAAGATATACATAATGAAGCTAACATCCCGGTGGAAATAGAACCAGAGCCTTTCGAAATAGTTGAGGAACCAACGAGTGAACAGGAACCACTATTGTAGGTTATTTGACAGCACCATGGGACGAACAAGCTGAAGAAATTAAACTTTTGAGGAATGAAAATCAGTACTTGAGATCATGTGTTTATGAGTTAGAAAGAAAAATTGAAAAAAATGAAGACTGAGAAAACTCTCAAGGCTGAATTAAAGAAAAAAAGAAGAGAGCGAAGAGAGAAGAGAAAATTAAAAAGCAGCAGAGGAAATTAAAAGTGAAAGAAGAAGAAGAAGAGCTGCTGAGAGCAGCCACTGCTGCAGAGGAGAAGGAGAAGGAGAAGAGGAGGAGGAAAGAGGAGGAGAAGGAGAAGAGGAGGAGCAAGAGAAGGAGAAGAGGAGGAAGGAGGAGAAGGAGCAGGAGAAGGAGAAGAGGAGGAGGGAAGAAAAGGAGACGAAGAGGCAGTTGGAGGCGGAGGAGGAGAAGAATCGTAAAATTCTAGAGGAGAAGAGGAAGAAAGAGCTAGAAGAGAAGAAGAAGGAGAGGACGAAAGAAGAGGAGAGGAGGAGGAAGGAGGAAGAGGAGAAGAAGCAAAAAAGGATGAGGGAGCAGATGAAGAAGCAGGCAGAAAAGCAGAAGAAAAATGAAGAGGAGGATTTCAAGGGTTCTGAATTTGAAGTAAGTATTGCTGTGGAAGATTTACCCACTTTTTCTTTAAATTTAACTCAACAGATACTTGAACTCCAAAAAGACAGAGCTTCTGAAGAAAAAATTTAAGAACAGACTCCGGCTCAGAGGCAAGTATTCAAACAAAATGTTTTGGATTACTTTAAAGGAACGATAGAAAGGGGAGTCAAAGAACGCAAGCGCACTGAAAGAGATCGCAATGACTCTTGTTGGCCCAATGGCCTTCCACTCTAGTTTTGATGATGATCAACTCATGTAGTTATGTTTACTAATATTCTTGTGTTTCTAAGTTTCAGATCATTAACAGGATATTAGTTGGTGATTAGCTTCAACAAGGAGTTTAGAAGCTTTCCATGTTGATTCCGGTGCCAAAGCTTAAAGATCATACCTTTGCACTTGGAGGATCACGCGTTTGGGATCGAGTCTACTTGAAGATGGAAGATCGACAAGAAGACTTAGGTATCCTAGTTTAGATAGAGTTTTAGATCCATTTGTAAAGCTTAGTATAGTTGATATGCTCAAGTGCACAAAACACACACATGTTTGGATATTGGTTTTTCGGTTTTTAGTTTAACCGATATGAGTTTTCATGAATAGTTTGATCAAAACAAGTTTACATGTTTTATATGTATATTAGATGTGCTCTATATACATACATGCTTATATGACTTATACAAACTTAGTTTGACATACCTATTCATGTAGTTTTATGTTTTGGTATAAAACATATTTTTGTAATTAAAGACAAAAACTATGATATATTTGTTGAATGTGTATTAGACCTATGTCCATATGCATCATGCTTAATAATGTTCAAATATCATGTTTTTGTATTTCTATATGTTTTTAGGAAAATCAGATTTCCTATTGAAAAAAAAAATCAAGTTTGATAAAAATACAAGTTTTGTTTTTGATAAAATTGGCAAGACACAAAAATGAATTGATATGTTGATATATTGTCTTGAAATTTTTATCCCTTGTTTGAGTTTCAATATAAAATGATAAAACAATTTTTATGGTATTTTTAAAAGAGATAAAAGATTTTTTAGAAAATATTTTTCCAAATTTTCTGACCTTGTTTTTGTGCTGACAGGCTGGTCGGTCGACCCTGACGGTCGACCGCACCAAGGGCCGGTCGACCGTTCGGGTCGACCGACGTGCACAGACGTGCACGTCTGTTAGGCACAGACACGGTCGACCGGGACGGTCGACCGAGTTGAGAGCTCTGCTCTCGGGTTTTCTGGGTCGACCGGGCCGGTCGACCGCAGTTGCCCAACGGTCATAATTCTGACCGTTGGCGGTCGACCGGACCGGTCGACCGGTGGCCTGTCAGGCTGCCACATCAGCCTAACGGCTAGTTTTTCCTAGGGGCTATATATACCCTATTTCTCCATTGTTTTGGCTAAGATTTTTAGAGCTAAAAATTCTAGACTTTCTCTAGTGTTTAAAAGAGTTTTTAAAAGAGTTTTTAAGCCAAAAAGATTTCATCTTATTTGTTTTTGGGTTTTTGAAAATCAAAGAAAGCTAAGGTTTTGGGAGATTGTTTTGTTTTTCATTTTCTATCATTTACAAGTGATTTCCCAAGTAGTTTTTCTTTGTTGCTGGTTTCCAAAAATACTTTGTTTCCACACTTGAGCTATCATACTATCCTAATCTATTAGGATCTTGTTTTGTGGAAAAGAAAAGAGAAAAAGAAAGAGAGAGTTTTGAGGTTGTTGTTTGTAACCTCTAAGTTGTACACCCTTATTCTTGTTGTATCCCTCTTAGGTAGAGGTGATCGGGTGATTGGTTTGTATCCCTCAAGTGTGAGGTGATTGAGATTGGTTGTGAGCCTCTTCGGTAGAGGTATTGGTTGTTGTATTGGCTACGGGCCCACCCCTCGGTGTGAGGTGGTTGTTTGAGAGAGGAGTTTGGTACTCCTAGAGTTGTAAGAAATCCTCCTCGGTGGAGGTTCCCTCGGTGGGAGTTGAGATAGTAGAAATCCTACACGGTGGTGTAGGCGGGGATGTAGAGCAAGGTGCTCGAACCTCGAAACAAATCTTGGTGTTTGCGTTTTGATCTATTGTCTCTCTAACTCTCTCTCTTATAATTGTGCAAAGCATCATACTCATCATCATATCATACTTGCTTGTGTTGAGCATTGATTCATTCATATCTTATACATTGCTTGTGTTGCCTTGCATCTTTTATATTGCAATTCATTCTTATATGCTTGGCTTGATTGTGTGTATTTCACATTGCTTGGATTGCTTGTGTGTGTGTGCCTAACTTATACTCATCCAACAAGAGCTTCACATAGCACCTCAACCCATTTCAAGGGGAATCAAGGGGAGTTAGTCCAGAGCCTCGCAAGGGGAATTCGGCTACACTTGTTGTATTGTATTAGTTTGTGCATAATTTGCATTAGCTTCCGCATTTAGCGCACTTAGTTTGCATTTGTATTCTAGATTAGCACTTACACCTATTCACCCCCCTCTAGGTGTTTTTCAATTGGTATCAGAGCTAGTGCTCCTGATACTTAGGCTTAACATCCTAGGAGTGAGATCCATTTGCTTGCTAATCTACATTTGCATTTGATTGCACATATTTAGTTTATACCATGGACTTCATGACCCCACCTAGTTTTGACCCTTCCAACATTGATGTTTGGAAGTATAGGATGTCCATGTACCTAAAGACCCTAGGTTTGCATGTTTTCCTTGCGGCCACCAAGAGATGTTATCTTGGTGATTGCAATCATATAGGGGCCAATGCACAAGCCCTAGAGGCCATTAGAAGCACTTTATCTAAAGATTATCTTTTATGTGTTTCTAACTTTGATTCCGCTTTTGTAGTGTGGAACAAATTGACAACCACCAACACCTCCAAGCTTCAAGTCCAAATCCAACAAGAAGAGGAATCTAGTGGAGAATCCGAACCACAACAATGCTACATGGTCCAAGGGAATGACTCCCTTGAGGTACAATCGGAAACTCAACTAGATAGTAATGATTGTGCTAGTTCTTCAAATGATTTGTTGATCCCCATGCTTTAAATGAAGAACTATCTATTGTTTGTGAAAAACTAATAGAAAAATATAACTTGTTGAAAAAGAAGAGTCTAGGCATTAATAATGAAAATAAAAATTTGATTGCTAGACTTGATGTTGTTTTGCAAGAGAAAGAGGAGATTGCTAATGAAAGGGATTCATTAAAATCTCAACTTGGTCTTGCACTTAAAGAAAATGAGTTTTTGAAAAATAAAAATGATTGACATGTTCTTTTGAAGAAAAATGAAAACTTGTCTTCAAAAATTGATTTTGTTTTAAAAGAGAATGTTGATTTGAAAAATAAAATTATTTCTATTTCAAATGATTTAGATGTGTGTTTAAAGAAAAACATTGTTTTGCAAAATAAGATGGATGCACATGTTTGCCATGCTAGTGTAGCTTCTTCATCTAGTCTACCTAATGCATGTACCTCTTCTTCTAGGATCAATGATGATATTTATATGTTAAAGAAGAGAGTAGATTGTTTGGGCTCCACTATGAGCCAATGTGCCATGAACCACACACGCTTGGAAACCTTGGTTCGAAAGAAACAAGTTCCATCCTTTATGCATGCACACCCATCACGGCATACACATGCTTCACACGGACACCATCAACACAAGTATGCTCATGTGTACACATGTAGACATTGTGGCCGAAAAGGTCATCTTGCTAAATTTTGCTATGATCGTTTACATGTTGAAAATTTAGCCAAGAAATTTGTTTGGGTTAGAGAAGGTACTAACCCCCATGGACCCAAGAAGATATGGGTACTAAAGACCACCTCTCCTATTATTTTTGATGTAGGTGTGGGCTCTCACATGACGTGAGAGTGATGGCACCTTGGAGTGGATGCGTTCCGGACTTCATGGAAATCAAAATGGATGCATCACTTTCAAGGGAAGATTTGGTGGAGATGACCACCATGTTTTGGAGACAAGGAGAGTTGCTTCTTCGGTTTTGGTAACAATCCTTTACTCCCATTTATTATGTTTACATGCTTTCCACTTCATTATTTATAGCATGTTTTGATAGTTTATAGCATATTTTTTTGATGTCTATGGATTAGTATGTTCATTCCATGTTTATTAGATCCTTGACATACATGTATAGTATTTGAGACACACATGCTTATTTGAATCGTACTTAGTGTTCTCACTTTTGTTTAAGCTATAATGTACATCATGAATCTAATACATGTGAATTTACATAGTAATCATGTTTTAGTTTTATCATGATGATTTTTATATTGTGTTTTGATGCTTCATGTTAAGGTTACTTGTTTAGATGTTAGTTTTCATTAAGACTAGGAATTATACTTGTACATATAGTGGGCCACAAATAAATCTATATGTGTATGAGCTTGAACGCTATTTGAACCCATTAGATGTGCTAGTATAGTCTAGTTTTGATGATTCATACATTTCAAACTTGTATTCCATTTTTGGATTTGTTTTATGAGTTTTCACTTCATGTATATGTGTATTATTGTCAAACTTTAAGATATACATGTATACCCCTTGAGTCATTTGCCTTTCATGCAAATATATATATATGGACTCAAGTGTGTTTAAGGGATATGTATGTATACTTCTTGTGTTGACAAATCATACATATACCTTGAAAAGAATTGGTATCAAATTGTTTTAATGGAAAGCTAAATTTTCATACTTTTCATGCTTTTCATGTTTTCCTTGAATTGGTATTTAAACTTCATGTATATGTTTACCTTGTCCAAACTATTAGATATACATGAATATCCTTTTTGAGCCACGTGCCTTCATGCATATATTTTGTGGACTCGTTGAGTTTTGGATATGTATGTATACCTTAGTTTGTATTAGACATACATATGCCTTGAAGATTAAATAGTTTAGATGGTTTTTCATGTTTTCAATGTTTTAAGGAATAAATGAGCTTATTGATTATCTTTCATGATATTGATATTCACATTGTTCTTGTACACTCACATTTATCGCTTGCTCATGTTTTGTTTTCATGAGTTATATTTATGCTTAATTGAATTAGAATGTTGATTATCATGTGGATTTCATGTTTCATGAAAAATTACTTTATTTTATTCCTTACTTGAAGGATTTCGTACTAGTTTACAATTTTTTCTTATAACTAGTTACGGTATTCTTCATTTGGTAGAGTTTTTCAAACAAAACTTATTTTCAAATCTAATTTTTGAAAACCCCTACCATCCAAGGGAGGTTGGATGGGAGATCATGTTCATGTATGCCTTATATTGAAAATCATTTAAAACTTGAACCTTGATTGGGTGGTAGATTATATGAGTTATACACTTGATTATTATTGTTGATTCAATTGGTATCATTGAACTCTTTCAATTGGTATCAATTTTGACATTTTTGGTATACTCATATATTTGTTTATGTATGTATGCTTCAATTTCAATGGTATCAATTTCTATTGGTATCTAAATTTTCATACATATATGTTTTATTTGTGTTCAAAAAAAAAAATCACAAATTTTAGTTTTTGTTTACTCAAGCTCTAGCATGACCCAACACCTTGAGTTTTAATTTTATTTCAATTGATTCATTTTTCAATTGATATTTTATTTCAAGCCTATGCACATGTTTAGCTTGGAAAAATAATAATGTTCATTGTTTCTTTTGGTATTTCATAAAGGGGAGAAAATGTGTATTTCATATTTTATTTCAATTGGTATTTGATTTACACTCCCTTGCTTTATGATAAAAATTATTAAATTTCAATTTGGTATCATATGTTCAAAATGAAAAATATTCTACAATTGGTATCAAGATTCATGTTTAGATATTCAAGATTTATGTTTAATTTCAATTGGTATCGATTGTTTTCATGATGATGATTTTCAATTGATATCTCAAAATTTTGTTTAAAGAGAATACACAAAAGTTTTGATTTGTATTTCCTATATGCAAGGAGAGCTTAACATCTCTCTTACATATGGATTCATGTTGAGTATATTATAAATTGAGGAGCTTGACAACTCTTCTTTATATGATATACGTGTGTAGGGGGAGCTTCACATCTCCTCTTATGCATTACATAATATGTGTTATGTGAATTGGGGCTTGTCATCCCTTCTTCATGTAATGCATATGTGTAGGGAAGCTAACTTAGCGTCTTCCTCTTCATGAATGTATATAGCATATAACATTTATTGATCTTTGTTTATTTTCATTGGTATCAAGATGCTTCATTGACATATTTTCTATTGATATCCAAATTGATAGTCACCCCTTATTGACTTTGTTTTTGTTTTAGACAAAAAGGGGGAGAACATTGTTTTTTTTTTTGTTTTTGATTAACAAAAAGGGGGATAAAGATTTTACCCTCGTTTTATTTATGTTTTTGATTACCCCTTTGTTGATGATTGACAAAAAGGGGGAGAAAGATTTATGAAGTTTTATATGCATGCTTATGTTTATGCATATATTATGTTTTAGTTTAATTGATTTATAGAGTTTGCTTTGTAATTGGTATCTAGAGCTTATTTTGTTTTGAATATTCCATTTGATATCTAGAACCATTTATTGTTTATGCATATGCATGTTTCATGTTTAATATTCATTGCATATATTTATTGTTTATCCTTATGCATGAGTTAAGGGGGAGCTTCCTTGAAGCTTATCTTTAATCCATGCATATATAACTCCATGAGTTTTGTCATCATCAAAAAGGGGAGATTGTTGGCCCAATGGCCTTCCACTCTAGTTTTGATGATGATCAACTCATGTAGTTATGTTTACTAATATTCTTGTGTTTCTAAGTTTCAGATCATTAACAGGATATTAGTTGGTGATTAGCTTCAACAAGGAGTTTAGAAGCTTTCCATGTTGATTCCGGTGCCAAAGCTTAAAGATCATACCTTTGCACTTAGAGGATCACGCGTTTGGGATCGAGTCTACTTGAAGATGGAAGATCGACAAGAAGACTTAGATATCCTAGTTTAAATAGAGTTTTAGATCATTTGTAAAGCTTAGTATAGTTGATATGCTCAAGTGCACAAAACACACACATGTTTGGATATTGGTTTTTCGGTTTTTAGTTTAACCGATATGAGTTTTCATGAATAGTTTGATCAAAACAAGTTTACATGTTTTATATGTATATTAGATGTGCTCTATATACATACATGCTTATATGACTTATACAAACTTAGTTTGACATACCTATTCATGTAGTTTTATGTTTTGGTATAAAACATATTTTTGTAATTAAAGACAAAAACTATGATATATTTGTTGAATGTGTATTAGACCTATGTCCATATGCATCATGCTTAATAATGTTCAAATATCATGTTTTTGTATTTCTATAAGTTTTTAGGAAAATCAGATTTCCTATTGAAAAAAAAAATCAAGTTTGATAAAAATACAAGTTTTGTTTTTGATAAAATTGGCAAGACACAAAAATGAATTGATATGTTGATATATTGTCTTGAAATTTTTATCACTTGTTTGAGTTTCAATATAAAATGATAAAACAATTTTTATGGTATTTTTAAAAGAGATAAAAGATTTTTTAGAAAATATTTTTCCAAATTTTCTGACCTTGTTTTTGTGCTGACAGGCTGGTCGGTCGACCCTGACGGTCGACCGCACCAAGGGTCGGTCGACCGTTCGGGTCGACCGACGTGCACAGACGTGCACGTCTGTTAGGCACAGACACGGTCGACCGGGACGGTCGACCGAGTTGAGAGCTCTGCTCTCGGGTTTTCTGGGTCGACCGGGCCGGTCGACCGCAGTTGCCCAACGGTCATAATTCTGACCGTTGGCGGTCGACGGACCGGTCGACCGGTGGCCTGTCAGGCTGCCACATCAGCCTAACGGCTAGTTTTTCCTAGGAGCTATATATACCCCATTTCTCCATTGTTTTGGCTAAGATTTTTAGAGCTAAAAATTCCAGACTTTCTCTAGTGTTTAAAAGAGTTTTTAAAAGAGTTTTTAAGCCAAAAAGATTTCATCTTATTTGTTTTTGGGTTTTTGGAAAATCAAAGAAAGCTAGGGTTTGGGAGATTGTTTTGTTTTTCATTTTCTATCATTTACAAGTGATTTCCCAAGTAGTTTTTCTTTGTTGCTGGTTTCCAAAAACACTTTGTTTCCACACTTGAGCTATCATACTATCCTAATCTATTAGGATCTTGTTTTGTGGAAAAGAAAAGAGAAAAAGAAAGAGAGGGTTTTGAGGTTGTTGTTTGTAACCTCTAAGTTGTACACCCTTATTCTTGTTGTATCCCTCTTAGGTAGAGGTGATCGGGTGATTGGTTTGTATCCCTCAAGTGTGAGGTGATTGAGATTGGTTGTGAGCCTCTTCGGTAGAGGTATTGGTTGTTGTATTGGCTACGGGCCCACCCCTCGGTTGTGAGGTGGTTGTTTGAGAGAGGAGTTTGGTACTCCTAGAGTTGTAAGAAATCCTCCTCGGTGGAGGTTCCCTCGGTGGGAGTTGAGATAGTGGAAATCCTACACGGTGGTGTAGGCGGGGATGTAGAGCAAGGTGCTCGAACCTCGAAACAAATCTTGGTGTTCGCGTTTTGATCCATTGTCTCTCTAACTCTCTCTCTTATAATTGTGCAAAGCATCATACTCATCATCATATCATACTTGCTTGTGTTGAGCATTGATTCATTCATATCTTATACATTGCTTGTGTTGCCTTGCATCTTTTATATTGCAATTCATTCTTATATGCTTGGCTTGATTGTGTGTATTTCACATTACTTGGATTGCTTGTGTGTGTGTGCCTAACTTATACTCATCCAACAAGAGCTTCACATAGCACCTCAACCCATTTCAAGGGGAATCAAGGGGAGTTAGTCCAGAGCCTCGCAAGGGGAATTCGGCTACACTTGTTGTATTGTATTAGTTTGTGCATAATTTGCATTAGCTTCCGCATTTAGCGCACTTAGTTTGCATTTGTATTCTAGATTAGCACTTACACCTATTCACCCCTCCTCTAGGTGTTTTTCAACTCTGACTTCGTTTATCCAAAACAAAAAAAATTTAATGAAGATCCTCTTCCACAGCCTGCGGCTCAAACTTCTGTCACTGGTTTCGGCAACGAACAGATTTCAGACACTCAACCAAAAATCAGGGAATTGACTGAAACCACTGCGTACAGAATTCTGCAGCCACATCAACAAGCTCTCATCAAAAATTTCTTGGAAAAGCCTTATCTGAGTAAGTTAATTAATTTTATTTAAAATTATATAAAAAATATATGATATTTATATTAGAACAATCTAATTATTAACTTTTTTCTTGCAGTTCTACAGCATATCAGGATACTGACAACAGAATAATGGTTGTAAAAACTGACATTGAGGATCTGATATTCAGTAGAGATTTAGATGCCAATATAATTAATTTCTACGTGAAGCATCTACAGAAGAGTGGAGGATTAAAAAGTCTGTTCTTTCGAAGTGAAGCTTGGGTAAACATCTATTTTCTCCTTTATAGTTAATTAAAACATCAATTTTCTAATTAATTTAGTACTTAAAATTTTTGAAGTTTAAAAATTATATTAGTCGCCTTTGCTGCTGATAAGGCATAACGAATGGATTGCGACCTAGCTCGCAGTCGAGATTATTATTAATCCTTAAGAATATCAATTGAGTAATGCAGGTTGCGACCTTGGTCGCAGTCGTAGGCAACATATTCTTAATCAATAACAACCCTGCGACCTTGGTCACAGTGCATGTTAATAATTAATCTTTATAATAGTCGTAATTGCTAAGAAATCCTTAAAAATTAAACATGGATACTGATGAATGCGATCAAGGTCGCAGCCAAAAATATATTAACAAAAACACACTATGACCTTGGTCGCAGTCAGTTGTCTTAACAGAATAACATCTGATTTTCATATCGTTTTTATATTTTGATTGCATTTTGAATTTATTTTGTTTTTAAAAGCACGGTGTTTTATCTAAAAGTAGAGATCTTGAAGATTATTTCATCAAACAGTTGTTGAAAAACTGGACAACTGATGTGCAGTACATGTTCTTCCCGATCAATCACAAACACAGTGCCAAGGAAGCTAGATTTTACTGGACCTTGTTGATTTTGATTGCCAGACACAAGAGTGAATTTTTTACAACTCTTTGGTCCCAGTGAAAAAATCAAGTAATACATTAAAGCTTTATCAAAAAGATGCAAGAACAATGGTGAGTTGATTTTTAATTTTGCGATTACTGAATATTTGCATTTAATTTGATTAATATTGATATTTTTTTTCTATTGACATTGCAGAAAGAAATGTTATTACAAATTTTTGAAATTGATTTCAATAAATTAATGAAAAAATATATATAAAATACGCAAGATGTCCCCAACAAGCAAACATGTATTTTTTTCTTGTGACATTTACCAAACATATTTTCTGCTTATTTAGAGTACAAAAATCTAATCTCATTTAATGATTTCTCTGTACAATTTTCAGTGTTGATTGCACTTTATAAATATGCAAGTACATGAAAAGTATAGCATTTGGTAGTCCATCAGCCATCGATACTGTGACGGCATCCGATGTACAGAGACTAAGAAGCGAGCTTGCATACATGTTACTCGCAGACAGAGAGAAAAGTTGGGATGAAGAAACAGAATATAAGAAGGATGGTATTTGAAGACTGATAATTGACTTAATTTTTTAATTATAATATTGTTAATTCATTGATATACTTCATTTTTTTTGATAAGTGTAACATTAGATGTAAAGCAGGTTTGTTGTCTTTATTAATATAATTTGTAAACATTTTTATTCATTTGTTATACAATCCACTGAGATTTCCTTATTTCCATTCTATAGCTGTTGTTACTTAGGTCTCATTGATATTAGAAACAGAGTTTATAATTTGTACTGTGATCAAAGTCGTAGTCATGACCTAGGAAGTTGTATCGTTTGCTTATAATGCGACAATGGTCACATGAATAATTTCGTCTGTAAATAAATGTATCGATTTGTTAGCATTCTATTAATGTAATCTAGACAGCGATCGCGGTCGCAGTTATTGAATCATATATCAGATCGGACTGTGACCATGGTCGCATTGCCCTATTCGAAACTCTAAAGTTTTTACACACATAACGATATATGCTTTAATTTTATTAACATAATTAATTTAACGAAACGTAAACATGATCCTCCCTGTCTTTTTCTACCATAAGAAATTAAAATAATAATAGTCTTGACGAATTCAAGGTACAAAGTAACTGCATGTAAAATATATTAACTTTTTACCTGTTTTCGAGAACTGAACAGTCACCTGAAAAGTATACACTTTTTGAAAAAAAGGTAGAGAATAAATTTGCGCCATGTTCACGTCGTTTGAGAGCATAAACCTTTTGGAATTCCAGGATTATTAATATATAAAGGGTGTCCATTAGAGGATAACAAACAGACTAAATTGGTTTTCTTAATTCGTCTCTTTCAATATTCGGAAAGAGATTCAAAAATATATTCTCCACCATCTTCACTAGAAAGAAGCCAATAATATAATGATGATTGGATGTATAGTTCCGAATCGTTCCCTCGCTACGGATCAGAGGATTACCTTTACAGACAACCCCTTCTGGGAGTTCATTGATGAACCGAAATACTGCTATGAAGAGGAAGAAAGCGAAGAGGAGAGTGACTGTAAAGAGGAGGAAGAGGAGGAAAGTGATACGGAACACGAACACAGTCATAATATAGATGACGAATCTGATTATGATGGTGATGACGAGGACGAGTAGATTAGTACTTTTAAATATGTATTTTGTTTTTTTAAATATTTAAGCCTGTTTTGTAATTTTAATTGTGTTAATTATAAATATTTTTTTATTTAATTTTGGTTTAACTGGTGTAACCTTTTCACTAATTTTATTCTTATGGTAGACGCAACATGGAACTACGGTGCCAAATTTTAATGGGCTATGTCGAACTTACATGTCAGCAATGTGAATCAATTTCTAAGCCAGAAAAATGTTAAAATTAAATAAAATGGGATACACTGCGACTATTGTCGCAGTCACAAAAAAATAATATCAGCCACAGAGATAACTATACGGTTAATTTAAGGTCAGAATCTAAACTGCGACCAAAGATCACAGTGTATAATTTAAAAGGTAACATAATTAAAGAACTTAATGTAATATTTTATTCAAATTTGAGAATTAATCAATTCAAGATTCCCGTGAAATTTAAACTGCGACTCTGGTCGCAGTTATGAAACTGCTGTAGATTTCGACAAAGTCGTTCTCAAATAGGCAAATATGAACTGCGACCCTGGTCGTAGTCTACGTTCAGTGAACTAAAACAACATGCGACAAAATTGTCGCAATAGATTTTCAGCGCAGTCATTTCAACTATATTCAAATGTTATTATAATACCAAGAGACAGGGGACACTTGAAAAGCAACAAAAAATTTCCCGTGCAATGATACACAGCGACTCCGGTTGCAGTTATCTCCATACACTTCTTATATTTGCGACCAAAGTCGCTGTCTATGTTCAATGAACTAAAAGGTAAAATATATAGGCCAACATTGTCATAGTGAAATTTTAAAGTACAAGTGCTTACAAAAGTACAGTAGATGGGAAGCACTTGGAAAGGAACAAAAAATGTGTTTATACTGCGACCTTGGTCGCAGTATACGAAATGATCTCTCTTCGCAGTGCGACCACGGTCATAGTTGATGACTGAAGTTGTGAAAATGAAAACTTTATTCGTTCTAGGTAGACGCAACATGAAACTACTTCCTCTGCAATTTAAAAGGAAAAGTAAGAATTTGAAACATCAACTTTAAAAAGAATTATATAACAGGTTTAATTTAATACCAATAATGGATAATCAGTCCTATAATGGCCCAGCTGTTGACAATTTTCACACTTTCGATGCTTCACTTCCTTCTGTTATAGAAAATCTTCAAAATCAGACTTAAGCCTGGTTGTACCTCTAGGCCTCCCCTTGGTTGGTACAGGACCAATTGGATCGCGTATAGTCAATTCTTCACCATCCCGCAGAACAACGACGGATCCACTGGAACCAATATTAGTTTTAAACTGTGATGATTGATAATTTACTGATCTGGCTTTGTATTCATTACTGGTTTCTTCAGCAAATCTCCAAAATAGCATCTAGCTTTGAAAGATGGACATCAGAATCGACCACCATTTCAAGAATTGTATTAAATTTAGAACGAAGTGTCCACAATCTAGCCGTCCCTCGAGTTCCTTGACTGGGAAAAGGCCTAATGCCATTTTCAATTGCAACATTTTTATAACGAGCATCCAACCTCCATCTCTGAAGTATATAGGATTCTGCTATATGTGTAACGTGATTGCGCCACAAAATGCACAGAATATGTCTACAAAGGATAACCTCTGTTTCAAATAATGAGCAACTACAAGACACATCAAGTTTATCAAACTTCTCATAACTGACCTTTTTTCAGGTGTCTTTTGATTCTGAAAAATCACCAACCAAATATTTTACTCCGGGTCCATCGTGTTCCAATTCTTCTGAAAAGAGTGTCATTACAACTGCCCATTTCTTTTGAAATAACTAAAAAATCTTCGGGGTATACAACTTCGAAACCTGTATCTCATATGGATTCGATTTACAGTTAGGCACAGAATTCAAACCCCGAAAGTCTTGTTGAGATTCAGAACTACGACGGGCAGCAACAACTTTATCATATTGGTGGACAAATTCAACTAGTTTCGTGTTTGCAATGACAAATTCATCAAAGAAAGAATTAATACTCTCAGACATCTGACTGGTTGTCATTCCAGCACAAAAAAACATCCTTAAGATATGCATTAACCCAGTTTTCACGCATTCTATACATCTTCAACAACCAACTGTCTTCTTCTTCATCTAAATGATATTTTTCATTCATCAGTCTCCATCGCTCCTCGCATGTGCTTATATCACGGGAGGTGTACCAAAGATGGAAATCAGAGACCATATCTTTTCATACTTGTTCATCATCGGGATTTGTTGCTCGGCAATATATTTTCGTACATGCCAAAAACAGTACCGGTGCCGAGTAGTTGAAAAAATCATCTTGATGGCATCACCGATCTGGGCATCCTGATCAGTAATAAACAACTTTGGTTCAACTCCGTGCATGAACTTGAGCCATTTATTGAACAGCCACACAAATGTATCCTCTGCTCATCCGCCAGTAATGCACAGCCAAACAAAATTGACTGCCGATGATGATTTACTCCAATGAATGGAGCAAATGGCAAGCTCAAGTGATTAGTCCTGTATGTTGTGTCAAAAATGATCACATCACAAAACCTCAAATATGAGAAAATAGCTCTTCCATTAGCCCAAAAATGCTTCTAAGTGTGCCCACATTATCAACTTCACTTAAAAAGAAAAATTCTGGATCGGATTCGGCTTTTTCTTGAAAATATTTGATGATTGCAATAAACTCATGGCCAATGTTATTTCTACGATGATGAGTAAAATCAATAACTTGTTGCGGGCTTACTTTTTCACAATCTTCTCCGTGGTTCATTGCATTAACAACACGGGAAATATTTGAAGGGCAAATTCTTACATCAATCAAATTGCTTATAATGCTTCTGCTAATCTTTGATCAATGTGTCTGGTGAGAGTAATGGTGATGGATATTATCCGGGCTTGATAATTCAGTGAATGAGAATCAACAAACTAGGTGACAACCCAACATCTTCTGTCAAATAAAAAAAGAAGACGCACATGCATCTCAGTAGGACACTCTACTCTAGTGTCGATTTAACGGTGGACTGTAAGCCCATCTTATCTTTTGTCACACAACTTCTTCACACCCTCCTTGTTGCAACAAAATTTTTTGTAAATAACTTCATGAGGAGGCCTCCGTGACTTATTTATTCCTTTTCTTCTCACACAAAAACCTCTGTTCCTTGCAAAAGAATTATAGAAGTTGTATGCTTCCTCATCCGTGATAAACTGTTTCCCTGTAAAAAAGATTTGAGCTTTCAGACATTTGTCCATGTGAATTCAGATCCTACAAAACAAATTGCTAAACTAAATAAAAATAAATAATTGAATATCACACGTCTGAACTGTAATTACTAAAACTGTGACCAAGGTCGCAGATGTAAAGAAATCTATAACTTCTAAATAAAAGACTGCGATCATAGTCACAGTTTTCTGTAGGTCCAGATTTTTTAAAAACGTGAATAATAACTGTGCAACGCTCTCATTAGTATATACTGCGACCTTGAGTCACAGTTCTTAAAATTTAGTGTATAAAATAGATATAATTGATATGAACACATGTAAGAATTATAAAAAAGGACTACGACTAAGGTCACAGTTCTAAAAATAGCTTTTACAGCCGAAAAATGTTTTAAATACAAACTGCGATCGTGGTCGCAGTTAGTAAAATTTAGTGTATTAAATTAGTGGTCGCAATTCATAAATTTTAGTGTATTAAATTAAATAGGTGCGACTGAGATCGCATTTAACAAAACTGTGAAATTCTTTCTGAAAAAAAAGACTTTAGAACAAGTGATTATATTGTTCTGTAAAAAAAATCTAGGTCGCAGTTCCATATACGCTACACAAAAATCTTCTACATTTAAGAAATTGCGGGAAGAAATTGATAAAATAAAACCTCTTGATCAGCATGCAAAGATCTCAACCCTGCAATACCTTAAATATTCTGAGAGAAAGTTGAACCAGATAATATATGATCCATATTTAGATCGGGAGATAGAGATTGCTTACGACTGCGACCAGAATTGGCAGGGGAAATGGACTACTCCGACGTCGACATTAAATAAAAAGGAGAAAAACCTGATCCGAAAATTATTATTTTCAGAAATAACTTTATGGCAGGAAAATGAAACCCTAAATCTGACAAAGAGCGGAAAAAGAAATAGGGGATAAAATAATAATAAATAATTACGGGACAAGTACCTTTTACCGAGGGGCATTTAGTAATTTAACTTATTCCAATAAGCGGGCCGCAACTTAGTGGTGTGGCAGATATTGTGCCACGTCACCGCAGGCTGAGAGAGACTCTCAGCTGTCAGCTGATATACATATTCTGATATATATATATATATATATATAGATATATATATATATATATATATATATATATATATATATATATATATAATATATATATATATATATATATAATGGCGTCCAGGGTTTCTCCTTCCCGAGGAGAGATCCTGTGGGTCTTTCTTCTTCCAATCCTTCTAGATCTCTATCCAATGGTGCTAATCTGTCTCCTACAGAGTATGACTGGACTACAGTTGCTAGGAAGAAGAAATCTCCTTGGGCGTCTAAAGATAACGCGTTCACATCTGTGTGTTGGCCCAAAAGGTTACACTCTCCATTTGTTTAGAGTTTTGATGATAACAAAACAAATAAGAGCTATTTGGTACTAATAAATTTGTTCAAGATAAGTTTCAGGTTTTGTACCATGTTTGGAGGCCATTGCTTAGCTTTTGCAAGAAATTCTAAGTTCATGGAGCAAAGAAGGCTTATGGCACATCAAGGAAGGAACATAGAAGAGAAGGCTCTAGCTAGGCTTTGCATGGTTCAAGACTTCAAGATTGCTCATGAGATTTCATTAGTTTTGTTTCTAGTTTTATAGTTTTATTAAAGAATAGTGATTATGATTGAAGCTCTATATTCCAACACACACGTTTTTGCGCACATGCATTTCCTAGAAATATTCCCTATAAATATATACAAAATAATTTAATACAAAGCCTTTTGATTACAAACTCAATTTTATGTTTTATATATATCTCTAATGAAAAATATTTTATTAGATATCAAAATCTCCTTAAAATTCTTGTTCAGTTTTGACTTTTGGCCTGAGACGGTCGACCGATCGGTCGACCGACACTTGTTAGGTCAGTTCTGTCGACCGACCCAGTCGACTAGTTTTCTGGCAGGTTGGATGCGTATCCGTGTGCACGTTTTTCGGCCGACCGGGCGGACAACCGAAGACTTCGGTCGACCGGGCGGCTGGCCGACTGAAGTGGTGTCACTCTCTGTTTGTTTCGGTCGACCGGGCGGTCGACCGAGAGCCTTCAATGGCTCTTTTGTTTGAATCCTAGTCGACCGGCCGATCGACCGAGGTAGCCGTTTCAGCCACAACGGCTAGCTTTTAAACACGTTTTAAATTTGTATTTTTCATTTCTAAATGAATTTAGGGGATATTTTATGGGTCAAATTCTTCCTAATTAACATTATATGAGTTTACTTATTAATTCCTAGCCCTCTTCTATAAATAGGGGTGATTAGGGTTATGGTTTAAAAAAAAAAAAAACAAGCATTATACAAAAAGTTTCAAAAGTTTCAAAAGCTTTCAAGAGAGTTTGGTCCTTGGTTTTTGTGCTGAAGATTCTCTCATCGCTGAAGTTTTATTTTCTAAACTCTCTCTAGTTCATTTCCTTTTTCCACTTACACTATTTGAGCTTCAATTCTAACCATTACTTTACAGGGCTCTTGTAACGGAAAGAGGTATTTGCAAAAGATAGTTTGTGGTCTTTTGATCACCAAGAGAGAACTTATACTTGAGATTGTGGAGTTGGGTACTCCGGTGTATTTGTAACCTCTTTGAGAAGTTATAGTTGTTAGAAATCCTTTTGGGTGAAGGCGGGGACGTAGAGCTGGGTGCTCGAACCTCGGAAAAATTCTCGGTGTTTGCGTTTGGTTTACTTGTGCTTACTTGCTCTTAATTCTTGCTTCAATCACTTACTTTATATTCATTGCTTTATCTACTTGCTTCACATTTTCTTTGCTACATTGTACTTGCTCTTCATTTTCATTGTTATATTCACTTGTTGCATAATCACATTGTCAATCAAATACTCATACAACAAGATTGCATTGCGCACCTCCAACTCATATCTAGAGGAATCAGGAGGAAGAAGTTCAGAACCCTTCACGGGGTATTCGGCTTCTAGTCTTGTTTTGGGTTGATTGTTGCATCATATTTTTAATTGTGCATTAATTAGCATTATCACCTATTCATTGTTGGCCCAAAGGCCTATCACCCTAGTTTTGATGATGATCAACTCATGAAGTTATGTTTACTAATGATCTTGTGTTTAATTTGTGACAGATTCATTATCAAGATCTTAGTAGGTGCATAGCTCAACAAAGGATAAAATGTCAAGATTTGGAGCTAGCACGGTGTGATCCAAGGAGCTTTTGGATCAAGCTTGGACCAAGTCAAGAAGATGAGAAGCCTTCAAGAGAAGACTTCAAGAAGATGAAGACTTGTGTCTAGGTATAAGATTTTGTTTTTGTTTTAGAGTAAAATGTAAAGGATAGATAGTTGGTGGATTGCTCAAGTATATATCACACACACACTCTTGATAGATGTGTTTCATAAAAGATTTTTTGGTTTAGAAAAGATTTTTCATTTTAGAAAATACTATTTTGTTTTTGGTGTTTCTCATGTACTTATCTTTTAACCAAAATCAAGTTTAGAGCTTTATGACAAAAACATAGATATTTCATTATGATTGTGTAGTGGATCATATCCATTCACACTATGCCTTAAAAGTATATCTTGTTTTTGTATTTGATGAAGATTTGGAAAAATATGCTTTGGAAAATATTGTTTTGGAAAAACAGTTTTTATCATGAGCCAAATATTTTCAAGTTACAAAAATAGTCCAATCTTTTATATTTTGTGCAAGCATGTTTATTTATCAAAGTATATTGGTTAAACTATTTTTGTAGATTTTTATAAATTTTATGGGATTTTATTTAAGTCAAAAAGACCATGTTTTAAATCCCAGAAAACTGTTTCAGGCTTCGGATAAGTCGACTAATAACCTTTATAGTCGACTAATTCTGAAGTCAGCCGATCGGACCGGTCGACCGACGTGCACAGATGTGCACGCCTTTGTGCACTGGAGGACGGCCGACCGTACGGGTCGACCGCTCCAGAGAGCAGAGCTCTCTGGAAAGTTCGGCCGACCGTACGGGTCGACCGACAGAGAGTTAGACTCTCAGCTCCAGTGGGTCGGTCGACCTGGCGGTCGACCGTGGCTCCAACGGTCGGATTTCTGACCGTTGGCGGTCGACCGCACGGGTCGACCGACAGCTCTGACAGACCCCAACGGCTATATTTTTCTGGCCTATAAATTTGGGGGTTTGGTCATTGTTTTGAGCCAAGATTTTCAAGTGGGTTTTCACCAGTTTTTCCTGAACTATTTAGAGGTTTTCCTCCACTTGATTAAGAGCAAATATTTCCAATCAAAAGGAGAGATTTATCAAGAGTGTTTTAAAAGAGATTCTTTGAGTTTTCCTCCACCATTCTCTTCCTTGTTTTTCTCACACCACACTTGAGCTATCCATTGATTATTCAATCCTTAGGAGTGTTATAGTGAGAGCTTTTATTGGTGATCAAAGTGTTTAGATCACCAAGAGATTTCATTCTTGTACTTTGAGGAAACGGGCAAGTGTGCTCGTGGTGGTTTAGAGTTCGGTTGTGAACTCTTGGTTTGAGGTGCGGCCTCGGCGAGTTAGTGAGCTTGCGTGTGTACGGGACTAGGGAGTCCGAGGGCTTGTAGGTGTTGCGGCACCGAGGAGAGATCCATTGGGATCTTGCATAGTGGAAATCCTTCGTGTGTCGAAGGCGGGGATGTAGAGTAAGTGTGCTCGAACCTCGAAACATACCCTTGTGTTTGCGATTGCTCACATTCTCTCTTTGTCTCTTTTATATCTTGCATACTTTTATTGTGCTCATCTTTATATGCTTGATATATTCATTTGTGCTTAATTGATATACTTGCGTGGGATTGTTGCTAACACTTGTATTCAACCAAGAGAGCCAACGCGGCACCTTAACCCATTCAAGGGGAATCTAGAGGAGTTTGTCCAGAGCCCTTCACGGGAATTCGGCAACACTCTTTGGTTATACGTGGTGTTTAGTGTAAAAGTTTAATTTGGTCATAATTAGTTTTAGCTTCCGCATTATTTGCATCATTCATCATTAAGTGACCATTAGATTAGCCTTCACCTATTCACCCCCCCTCTAGGTGAACCTTCAATTGGTATCAGAGCTTGGTACTCTGATTTGGGTCTAACAACCTAGAGTTAAAGATCCTCATTTTAAGGCTAATCACTATATTTTTTACACACTCTATGGAGTTCATGTCACCACCCACCTTTGACATTCTTAACATCCAAATTTGGAAGGTTAAGATGACTTTGTACCTCAAGGCCTTAGGCATTCATGTTTATCTTGCTACAATTAAAGATTCTTATATTAATAATAGCAAGTACATTGAGGCTAATGCTAAAGCCCTTCATGCTATCAAGTCAACCATAAGTGATGATTATTTATCTAGGGTTTCTAACATTGACTCGGCTTTTGTAGCTTGGAACATCATCACCTCCCTTGGCGAAAAGGGTCTATATTATGCCGGGAGCGATTCGGACGTTGGAAGCAACACCTCCAACGCATGCTTTATGGTCCAAGGGATAACCCCCTTGAGGTAAACTCCGAATCCGATGATGAAGACATGTCATATGATGAGCTTACTACCTTTTGTCAACTTGTGCTTGAAAAATATGACATGATCAAGAAAGAAAATAAAATTTGAAAAAAAAACATTGCTTGCATGCATAAAGAACATGATTCATTTAGAAGTAATATTGCATGTTTAGAAAAAGATAACAAAAATTTGAAAAAGGAATTTGATTGCATGCTTAATGAAAAAGATTCATTAGAAAATAAGGTTGCATGCATTGAAAAGGAAAATGAGATGTTGAAAAATGAGAATGTTTCTTTAATGTCCAAATTAAATGATCTTTGTAAAGGAAACACTATTTTGAAAGATAAAATTGATTTGGTGGAAAAACAAAAGGAAGTTGTTTTTCAAGAAAATAATTCTTTAAAAAGAAAGATTTGTGAAAAAGAAAAAGATTTTGTTTCGAAAAAGAAAAAGAAAAATGATTTTATATCTCACCATGCTTTACATGCCACCACTAATGAGATTAAAGATTTGAAAAATAAAATGGATGATTTGAGTTCAACTTTGAACTCGTGTGCATTCAACCATACTAGATTGGAGTCAATGTTTTCAAAGAAACAAACTCCACATGTTCATGCACATCATACCCATCATGCATATGCTTATGTTGCACACCATGATCATTCACACACACATAAGCATACTAAGGTGTACACATGTACACATTGTGGCCGCAAAGGCCATTTAGCAAAATTTTGTTATGATAGGTTAAATCATTGTAATTTTGCTAATAAAAGATTTTGGGTTCCTTACAAGACTAACCCCAAAGGACCCAAGAAAATATGGGTACGAAAACCCCCACCCCATGTTTTTGATGTAGGTGAGGGATCTCTCAAGACGTGAGAGATTTGGTGCCTTGGTAGTGGATGCATATGGACTTGATGGACACACCTTGAATGCATCGCTATCAAGGAAGATTGGTGGAAAGACCGCCATTTTTGGAGCTTTGGAGTTGGTATCAATCTCTAAACTCCTACTTTTTATGTTCATGCTTGTTCATTTATAATATTCATAGCATGTTCATGTTTTATGATTTGTGTGCTTCATGTGGTATTTACATGCTTAGATGTAGAATGTGTCAAATTTGCATTTATACATATATGAATAGTGAACTACAATTGACTCATATATAATTGAACTTTATGCTCATTTGTATCCACTATATGCATATGTATAGACTAGTTTTGATGATTCTCTTTTATACATGTTTTTGCCTTATTTTTATGCTTTACTTCATGTATTTGTATTATTAATTCAAATCTAATAAATATACATGTATATCCATTTTGAGTCTCTTGCCTTCATGCAAATACTATTGATAGACTCTTTTATGTTTGGGATATGTATGTGTATTGTAAGGATTGGATAAATCATACATATGCCTAGAAGTGTATTATTTTAAAAAAAATAAATAAATAAATTTTCATGTTTTATAAAATGTTATTCATCTTTTTGAGCCTCAATGACCATTTTCATGAAAATACCATTTACATAACCTTTGAACACTCATCTTTTATTTTTCAAGATAATTTTGAGCTTTATGGACTATGAGTGCTTGAATTTTTATGTACTTAGTATGATTCATGAAATACATATGCTTTGATTTCATGTTTTGAAGGATCTTTAACTAGTTTTTCAAAAATTATTTTAACTAGTTAATTGTTCTTCATTTGGTAGAGTTTTTCAAACAAAGCTTATTTTTCAAATCTATTTTTGGAAAACCCCTACCGTCTATGGGAGGATGGACGGGAGATCATGTTCATGTATGCTTTAAAATGAAAATCATTAAAACTTGAATCATGATTGGGAGGTATAGGTTATGAGATATACACTTGATCTTATTGTTATGTCAATTGGTATCATTGGACTCTTTCAATTGGTATCTAAATTGATAATTTTTGTATATACTCATATTTTATTTTCTTATATATGTATGTATCAATTTCACTTGGTATACTCATTTTTCATACATATATATGATTTTCATGTGCTTAACTTTCAATTGGTTCACATTTTTAAAGCACAAAGTTTATGATGAAAAATAAAAATTTTGGATCATTATGTTTACTATTGATATCAAAATGCTTCAACTTCATATTTGTTAAATTTCAATTGGTATCAATATGTTTTATAATAATGATTATTTTCAATTTGGTATCTTAAAAATTGATTGTTTTACAAGAGCTCTGATACCTTTAAATTTTTTTTAGAAAAATTAAAATTAAAAAAAATGTTTTGATGTGTATTTCCTATATGCAAGGAGAGCTTAACATCTCTTCTACATATAGATTCATGTTGAGTATATTATAAATTGAGGAGCTTGACAACTCTTCTTTATATGATATACGTGTGTAGGGGGAGCTTCACATCTCCTCTTATGCATTACATAATATGTGTTATGTGAGTTAGGGCTTGTCATCCCTTCTTCATGTAATGCATATGTGTAGGGAAGCTAACTTAGCGTCTTCCTCTTCATGAATGTATATCGCAAATAAATCTTTATTGATTAATTTGTATTACCCCTTCTTGATCTCTTTGTTTTTGACAAAAAGAGGGAGAAAAATTTGTTTGATTTGATTTTACTTTGAACCCTTTGTTGATGATTGACAAAAAGGCGGAGAAGTATTTGAGTTTATATGCATGTTTTCATTGCTTAAGGGGGAGAAGTATTTGTCTTCCTTGTTATTTATGCATATAAGTTTTGTTTTGCAAATAGGAGAAAAAGATTTATTTTATTTTATCTCCATTTGCATACATGTTTATGAGCTTCATTGTCATATATTATTATTTATGACTATGCATGAGTTAAGGGGGAGCTTCCTTGAAGCTTTACTTTAATCCATGCATATATAACTTCATGTGTTTTGTCATCATCAAAAAGGGGGAGATTGTTGGCCCAAAGGCCTATCACCCTAGTTTTGATGATGATCAACTCATGAAGTTATGTTTACTAATGATCTTGTGTTTAATTAGTGACAGATTCATTATCAAGATCTTAGTAGGTGCATAGCTCAACAAAGGATAAATGTCAAGATTTGGAGCTAGCACGGTGTGATCCAAGGAGCTTTTGGATCAAGTTTGGACCAAGTCAAGAAGATGAGAAGCCTTCAAGAGAAGACTTCAAGAAGATGAAGACTTGTGTCTAGGTATAAGATTTTATTTTTATTTTAGAGTAAAATGTAAAGGATAGATAGTTGGTGGATTGCTCAAGTATATATCATACACACACTCTTGATAGATGTGTTTAATAAAAGATTTTTTGGTTTAGAAAAGATTTTTCATTTTAGAAAATACTATTTTGGTTTTTGGTGTTTCTCATGTACTTATCTTTTAACCAAAACCAAGTTTAGAGCTTTATGACAAAAACATAGATATTTCATTATGATTGTGTAGTGGATCATATCCATACACACTATGCCTTAAAAGTATATCTTGTTTTTGTATTTGATGAAGATTTGGAAAAATATGTTTTGGAAAATATTGTTTTGGAAAAACAGTTTTTATCATGAGTCAAATATTTTCAAGTTACAAAAATAGTCCAATCTTTTATATTTTGTGCAAGCATGTTTGTTTATCAAAGTATATTGGTTAAACTATTTTTGTAGATTTTTATGTATTTTATGGGATTTTATTTAAGTCAAAAAGACCATGTTTTAAATTCCAGAAAACTGTTTCAGGCTTCGGATAAGTCGACTAGTAACCTTTATAGTCGACTAATCCTGAAGTCGGCCGACCGGACCGGTCGACCGACGTGCACAGATGTGCACGCCTTTGTGCACTGGAGGACGGCCGACCGTACGGGTCGACCGCTCCAGAGAGCAGAGCTCTCTGGAAAGTTCGGCCGACCGTACGGTCGACCGACAGAGAGTTAGACTCTCAGCTCCAGTAGGTCGGTCGACCCGGCGGTCGACCGTGGCTCCAACGGTCGGATTTCTGACCATTGGCGGTCGACCGCACGGGTCGACCGGCAGCTCTGACAGACCCCAACGGCTATATTTTTCTGGCCTATAAATTTGGGGGTTTGGTCATTGTTTTGAGCCAAGATTTTCAAGTGGGTTTTCACCAGTTTTTCCTGAACTATTTAGAGGTTTTCCTCCACTTGATTAAGAGCAAATATTTCCAATCAAAGGAGAGATTTATCAAGAGTGTTTTAAAAGAGATTCTTTGAGTTTTCCTCCACCATTCTCTTCCTTGTTTTTCTCACACCACACTTGAGCTATCCATTGATTATTCAATCCTTAGGAGTGTTGTAGTGAGAGCTTTTATTGGTGATCAAAGTGTTTAGATCACCAAGAGATTTCATTCTTGTACTTTGAGGAAACGGGCAAGTGTGCTCGTGGTGGTTTACAGTTCGGTTGTGAACTCTTGGTTTGAGGTGCGGCCTCGGCAAGCTAGTGAGCTTGAGTGTGTACGGGACTAGGGAGTCCGAGGGCTTGTAGTGTTGTGGCACCGAGGAGAGATCCATTGGGATCTTGCATAGTGGAAATCCTTCGTGTGTCGACGGCGGGGATGTAGAGCAAGTGTGTTCGAACCTCGAAACATACCCTTGTATTTGCGATTGCTCACTCTCTCTCTCTTTGTCTCTTTTATATCTTGCATACTTTTATTGTGCTCATCTTTATATGCTTGATATATTCATTTGTGCTTAATTGATATACTTGCGTGGGATTGTTGCTAACACTTGTATTCAACCAAGAGAGCCAACGCGGCACCTCAACCCATTCAAGGGGAATCTAGAGGAGTTTGTCCAGAGCCCTTCACGGAGAATTTGGCAACACTCTTTGGTTATACGTGGTGTTTAGTGTAAAGTTTAATTTGGTCATAATTAGTTTTAGCTTCCGCATTATTTGCATCATTCATCATTAAGTGACCATTAGATTAGCCTTCACCTATTCACCCCCCTCTAGGTGAACCTTCACTATTCACCCCCCTCTAGGTGATTTTCAATTGGTATCAGAGCTTAGACTCTAGGTTTGGCTTAAGATCCTTAGAGAGATCCTTTAAATTTGCTAATCAACATTTGCATTCTTTCATTCATACACTAGTAAACATGGCCGACAATATCAAAACCCCTCCTAAATTTGATGGACTTAATTTCCCTATTTGGAAGGTTAGGATGACTATCTTTTTACAATCTTTAGGTAGCTTAGTGGAAAATCCTTGACCAAACCCTATGTTAGACCCGATAGTGATGAAAGCACATGGTCTGACTTTACCTTCAGAGAATATGAGGCTAACTCCAAGGCCAAAAATTCCCTCCTAACCGCCTTGAATGAGGATGACCTTACACGAGTTATACATTGCCAATCCGCCTATGAGATTTGGCAACATTTGTTGGTCACGCACGAGGGGACATCACAAGTAAAGAGAGCTAAGATAGATCTCTTGAGGTCCCAATATGAATCTTTTAAAATGATTGATGATGAATTTATTGATTGTATGATTACAAGGTTTACTAAAATCACCAATGCTCTTTCCTCTTTAGGTGATGATATTTCCAATGACCAAAAGGTGCGAAAAGTGATTCAGGCTCTTCCTTCTTCATGGGAGATAAAGGCCACCTCCTTGAAAGAATTGAATGACAAGGACGAAATGGATCTCATTAGTCTCATTGGAAACTTAAAGACTCATGAGATGGAAAAGAAGGCAAGAGAAGAAGCCGCTCCTCTAAAGAAGAAATCCATAGCCTTCAAGTCTTCCTCCACTCTTGATGACGAAGAAGAAGATGAAGAAGAAGATAAAGAGCTCTCCCTTCTTGTGCGAAACGTGAAGAGAATGTACCATAAGAACAAACTCAACTTTAGAAGAAAGTTTGAAGGAAAAGAGGAGAGAAGAATCATTTGCTACAATTGCCGAAAGCCCGGATATATCATGGCCGATTGCCCAGAATTCAAGAAAAAGGTGACTTCCTCCTTCAAGCAAAAGAAGCCGGTCGAAAAGAAAGCTTACAAAGCAACTTGGGATTCAGAAAGCGAGTCCGAAGACGAGGTGGACACGGCAAACATGTGTTTCATGGCAAACACACAAAGGTAACCCCTCAACCTCTTGATGAAGAAGATGAATTAAGTAAAGAAGTACTTGTACATGCTTTTGTTGAACTTCAGAGAGTTATGATAATAAAAAGATAGAATGCTCAAAATTGGAAAAGAAAGTTGCTTTTCTTAAAAATCAACTTGCTATTGTTTCTAAAGAAAAGGATGAAATTTCTTCAAATCTTATTTTTACTCCAAATGAATTCAGTGCTTACAAAGTTGCTTGCAAAGTAAAATTTTCAAAGATTGATGAAAAAGAAATTTCTTCATTAAAAACTAGAATTGTTGATTTTGAAAAAGTTTTGAAGGATTGTGCTTTCAATACTAAGAAACTTGAGGAAATGTTTTCTAAAAAGCACACTTCTCATGCTAAAGCTTCACATGTCAAAATTCCTCATGCTCACACTACACACAACACTCATGCTAAATCTACACATGCTTACAAGTCACACACTCACTATGCTTTTAAATATGGTAGAGTGTATAGATGCACTTATTGTGATACGAATGGACATTTGGCTAAGTTTTGTTATGACCAAATAAATAGAACAAATAATCTTGTATGGGTTCATGATACTAACACTTTAGGACCCAAGAAAATATGGGTACCAAAATCAAGTCCTAAATTATTTGATGTAGGTACACACCAAGGCTCCAAGATGTAAGGAACGGTGGTACCTTGATAGTGGTTGTTCAAGACACATGACATGGATATCAACAACTTCACAACCCTATCAAGGTACATGGAAGGTGGCACCGTCACCTTCGGGGATGACTCCAAGGGCACTATCATCGGTATAGGTAACATTCAAATTGGTGCATCTCCCATTATAGAAAATATTGTTCTTGTTGATGGTTTAAAATATAACTTGCTTAGTATAAGTTAACTTTGTGATCGTGAACTTAAAGTTGTTTTTGATGACTCTTCTTGCAAGATTTTTGATTGCAAAATCACTGATTGTATTCTCACCGGCTTTCTTGATGATAATGTTTATATCATTGACATGCTTAATTTGGATTGTTCTACTAAATGCTTGAATGTTTTTGATGAAAATTCTTGGCTTTGGCATAGAAGATTAGGACATGCATCTTTTGACCATCTTTCTAGGATTAATTCTAAGGAATTGGTGAAGGGTATTCCTTACTTGAAGTTTGAGAAAGAGCGCATTTGTGGTGCGTGCCAACTTGGGAAACAAACCAAGTCTTCCTTCAAACCAATCAAGGATATCATGTCAACTAGGCCATTAGAATTAATTCACATGGATCTTTTTGGACCAACTAAAACTAAGAGCTTAAATGGTAGTAGATATGCATTTGTTTTAGTTGATGATTTTTCCCGATTTACTTGGGTTTTCTTTTTGGAACACAAAGATCAAACTTTTTTTCATTTTAAGATTTTTCGAAAAAGGGTTGAAAAAGAAAAAGGTTTTTCGATTTTGAAAATAAGGAGTGATAGAGGTGGTGAGTTTGTTAACCAACTCTTCATGACTTATTATGATGAAAAAGGAATCAAGCATGAAATGTCATGTCTTAGAACTCCACAACAAAATGGAGTTGTAGAAAGGAAAAATAGAACACTTCAAGAGATGGTTAGGACCATGATGAGTGAATATGACCTCCCTCAATATCTATGGGCCGAGACCGTAAACACCGCATGCTATATTTCAAATCGCATTTATTTGTGTAAAAATTCTTCCAAAACATCTTTTGAAATGTATCATTCTAGAAAACCTAATGTTTCATATTTCAAAGTTTTTGGATGCAAGTGTTTTGTTTTGAATACTAGAGATAACTTGGGTAAATTTGATGCTAAGGCTTATGAAGCTATTTTTGTTGGATATTCTTCTACTAGTAAAGCTTATAGAGTATTCAATAGATCTTCCCTTACCATTGAATAATCCATGCATGTTAAATTTGAAGAATCTAATGTGGTTGTTGAGAATGTTGTAGAGATTGACCCATTAGGTGAAGACATGGAGAGACTATCCTTAAATGACTCACCCGCTCAAGAAGAAAAGTAAGAACCCATTGGTGATGTTCATAAGGATGAAGTGAAAGATTCTCAACCACTTCCTAAAGATTGGAGATACGCTACAAATCACCCCAAGGAACTCATTTTAGGTAATGTCTCTAAAGGGGTAACAACTCGCTCCAAACTCCATGACTTATGCGGTAACTTTGCATTCATTTCTCATTTTGAACCCAAAAGCATCCTCGAAGCCGAGGCGGACTCATATTGGTTGCTAGCCATGCAAGAGGAACTCAATCAATTTGAGCGCAACCAAGTTTAGCACCTTGTACCTAGGCCTCACGATAGACCAATAATTGGTACTAAGTGGATCTTTAGGAACAAGATGGATGAGTCCGGAAATGTTATTAGGAATAAAGTTAGGTTAGTGGCCCAAGGTTACACTCAAGTTGAAGGAATTGACTTTGAGGAGACCTTTGCACCCGTAGCACGGCTTGAAGCCATACGGATAACACTAGCTTTTGCATCTTTTAAAAATTTTAAACTTTTTCAAATGGATGTGAAAAGTGCATTTTTAAATGGTTTTATTAATGAAGAAGTTTATGTTGAACAACCTCCCGGTTTTGTTGATCATGTTCATCCCAATTTTGTTTTTAAACTTGATAAAGCTTTGTATGGATTGAAACAAGCTCCAAGAGCTTGGTATGAAAGGCTTTCTAGTTTTCTCATTTCAAATGATTTTGTTAAAGGCAAAGTAGACGCAACTCTTTTTACTAAGCATGTTGATTATGACATTTTAATTGTGCAAATTTATGTTGATGATATAATCTTTGGTTCTACTAATGAATTTTTATGCAAGGAGTTTGAAAAGGTTATGCAATGTGAGTTTGAAATGTCCTCCATGGGTGAATTGAATTTCTTTCTTGGACTCCAAATCAAGCAATTGCAAGATGGGAATTTCATATGTCAAGCCAAGTATGCAAAGGAACTCGTAAAGAAGTTTGGACTTGAAAGCTCAAAAGTTTGCAACACTCCCATGGCAACTACAATCAAGCTTGATAAGGATGACCAAGGTAAAAATGTTGAAATTAAATTGTATAGAAGTATGATAGGTAGTCTTTTGTATTTGAAGGCAAGTAGGCTGGACATAATGTTTAGTGTGTATCTTTGTGTTAGATTCCAATCGTATCCTAAAGAGTCCCATCTTATTGCGGTAAAACGCATCATTCGTTATATTAAGGGCACAATTGGAATGGGTCTATGGTATCCGAAAACCGGAGATTTCTCAATGACGAGTTATTTGGATGCCGACTATGCGGGTTGTAGAGTAGATAGAAAGAGTACTAGTGGGACATGTCAATTTATTGGTAATTATCTTGTTTCATGGTCCTCTAAGAAACAAAATTCCGTAGCTCTATCAACCGCCGAGGCGGAGTATGTTGCAGCGGGGGCTTGTTGTGCACAAGTCCTTTGGATGAAACATACTCTCCTTGATTATGATTTGCATTATGATCATATAAAATTATTTTGTGATAATACTAGTACAATTCATATGATCAAAAATGCAAATCAACATAGTAAGACCAAGTACATTGAGATTAGGTATCACTTTCTTAGAGATCATTTTGAGAAAGGTGATATAGATATTGATTATGTTTCTACGGATTTGCAACTTGCCGGTATTTTCACTAAACCACTTAATTTTGCTAGATTCTCCTTTATTTGTGGTGAACTAAATATTTGTGTTATTGAATAATAAATTTTTTTACCCTTTTTGATGTATGAAAAAAAGGGGGAGAATAAGTCTGAGTTTATTATGGTCTTGATTCCAATAAGTGTTTATGATTTCTTATATTTGAGTTTAAGTGTTTTTGCAAGTGTTTAATATCTCATGGTTTTTGTTTGCGTAGCTTGAATATAATATTGTTTTTCTTTGTTTAATGTAGCATAATTTGAGGGGGAGCTTACACCTCTCTTTTATTTTTTAACATAGCCTATTTGCTTTGTCATCATCAAAAAGGGGGAGATTGTTGGCCCAAAAGGTTACACTCTCCATTTGTTTAGAGTTTTGATGATAACAAAACAAATAAGAGCTATTTGGTACTAATAAGTTTGTTCAAGATAAGTTTCAGGCTTTATACCATGTTTGGAGGCCATTGCTTAGCTTTTGCAAGAAATTCTAAGTTCATGGAGCAAAGAAGGCTTATGGCACATCAAGGAAGGAACATAGAAGAGAAGGCTCTAGCTAGGCTTTGCATGGCTCAAGACTTCAAGATTGCTCATGAGATTTCATTAGTTTTGTTTCTAGTTTTATAGTTTTGTTAAAGAATAGTGATTAGGATTGAAGCTCTATATTCCAACACACACGTTTTTGCGCACATGCATTTCCTAGAAATATTCCCTATAAATATATACAAAATAATTTAATACAAAGCCTTTTGATTACAAACTCAATTTTATGTTTTATATATCTCTAATCAAAAATATTTTATTAGATATCAAAATCTCCTTAAAATTCTTGTTCAGTTTTGACTTTTGGCCTGAGACGGTCGGCCGACCGGTCGGCCGACACTTGTTAGGTCAGTTCTGTCGACCGACCCAGTCGATTAGTTTTCTGGCAGGTTGGATGCGTATCCGTGTGCACGTTTTTCTGCCGACCGGGCGGACGACCGAAGACTTTGGTCGACCGGGCGACTGGCCGACTGAAGTGGTGTCACTCTCTGTTTGTTTCGGTCGACCGAGAGCCTGCAACGGCTCTTTTGTTTGAATCCCGGTCGACCGGCCGGTCGACCGAGGTAGTCGTTTCAGCCATAACGGCTAGCTTTTAAACACGTTTTAAATTTGTATTTTTCATTTCTAAACGAATTTAGGGGATATTTTATGGGTCAAATTCTTCCTAATTAACATTATATGAGTTTACTTATTAATCCCTAGCCCTCTCCTATAAATAGGGGTGATTAGGGTTATGTTTTAAAAAAAAAACAACAAGCATTATACAAAAAGTTTTCAAAAGCTTTCAAGAGAGTTTGGTCCTTGGTTTTTGTGCTGAAGATTCTCTCATCGCTGAAGTTTTATTTTCTAAACTCTCTCTAGTTCATTTCCTTTTTTCACTTACACTATTTGAGCTTCAATTCTAACCATTACTCTACAGGGCACTTGTAAGGGAAAGAGGTATTTGCAAAAGATAGTTTGTGGTCTTTTGATCACCAAGAGAGAACTTGTACTTGAGATAGTGGAGTTGGGTACTCCGGTGTATTTGTAACTTTTTTTTGAAGTTATAGTTGTTAGAAATCCTTTTGGGTGAAGGCGGGGACGTAGAGCTGGGTGCTCGAACCTCAGAAAAATTCTCGGTGTTTGCGTTTGGTTTACTTATTCTTACTTGCTCTTAATTCTTGCTTCAATCACTTACTTTATATTCATTGCTTTATCTACTTACTTCACATTTTCTTTGCTACATTGTACTTGCTCTTCATTTTCATTGTTATATTCACTTGTTGCATAATCACATTGTCAATCAAATACTCATACAATAAGATTGCATTGCGCACCTCCAACTTATATCTAGAGGAATCAGGAGGAAGAAGTTCAGAACCCTTCACGGGTATTCGGCTTCTAGTCTTGTTTTGGGTTGATTGTTGCATCATATTTTTAATTGTGCATTGATTAGCATTATCACCTATTCACCCCCCTCTGGGTGATTTTCACTGTGCACGTGCATAATTAGGGTATGAATAGAGCCAAAGTTTCAGCCAAGGGCTAGAGATTTGCACCAGGTTCCACTGCAACTCCATGGAATCAGATCTGTCAAATCAGAAGGAAGTTAGAGGATGAGTGCTTACTGGATTACATTGAGCCATCCTTAGATGATGCAGGTAAGCCTATGTTCATATCCCCAGATCTGATTTATTTCTAAATATTAATATGTGGAAAAAACACTTTAGTTGGCTATGTACAAGGGGATAAGCCTTTCTACATGCATCTAAAGGTTTGTGTAGGTAGGTTATGGAAACCTTCTTGTTCCCAGGATGTGCACTCACGTGATGATGACTATTTTTTCTTTAAATTTGGTGATAGTAATGAATGCATTAGGGTTCTTCATGTTGGTCCAAAAGCCCATCACTCTAGTTTTGATGATGATTAATTCGTGTAGTTATAGTACTAATGATCTTGTGTTTAATAAGTTTCAGATATTTCATCAAAATATTAGTCATTATTTAGTTTCAATAAAAAATCCGAAGTCAAGTTTTAAAGCTAGCGCGTGCTAAACCAAGAGCTCGCGCTTTAGATTCACATTAAGTACTCAAGAGGAGTCTAACTTTTTGAATCAAGATTTGGACCAAGTCAAGATGAAGAGAAAATTTTAAAGAGAAGTTTTTAAGACTTGAGTCTAGTTTTGTAAGTGTTAAAATTTTGTTTTTAGATAAAATGAAAAGGATAGATTAGTTGTGGATTGCTCAAGCTCTTATATACACACACATAAAATTTTATAGCATTTTCATAAGTGTTTTCCATTGATTTGCAAAGGGGAAAACTTACAAAAAAGAGAGTTGAGGAGCTAAATTACAAGTATTCTAAAAAAGATTACAAGTAGATCTCCTCAGAGATTCTGGAGAAGTGTGCCGATAGGAGTCTGGTCAACGCGCGACCACTTTGTCTCTTTGACGATGTGAGCGATGAGATTCCCTTCTTGCCTAATTCGGGGAATCAGAGAATGGAAGGTTGGTAGAACCCTCTCGTTACTTCTCAAGACCGCCTTCGCTTAGGAATCCCTTCTCGCCTGGTTCCGGAGATTTTTTGAGAAGAAGGTATTAGGGTATCAACACCCTGATTAGAGAAGCAGCTCTCTAAAAGTCTCTGAATTCTTGTGCGCGCGGTGCGTCGTGAAGAAGTCTCTGCTTGTGGAGTCCTCTCTCTTGTGCATCTGTCGCATGTCCTTCTCCTTGTGCCCCTAGTGGGCTATTTATAGGGAGAGCAGGGGTATAATTCTCCCTTAAAAATATAGAAACAGATCGAATCAAATCTGTTTAAATCTGGAAAGTAGCCTTGCTGCGAGGCTAAAATCAGCTTCTACGAAGCTAGAAATGGCAGGTCAGTTGATCCTCCTGATCTGTTTTGATTCTTTCTATATAGTTGAGAGATCTCTCCTGATCCTCTTACTCGTTTTAGGAGAGTCAAGAGATTGTGGCAATCAACTGCCAAATTTTGATCTCAGATTTGATCTTGATTGGATTAGATTTGATCTCGTCTGGAGATTTGATTGGTCAAAAAAGACCATAGCAGACCCACAGTGGCGCTGCCCGCATTGAGCTCGCAGCGGAGCTGGAAGCAATATCTGGCGAAGTCAGAAGAAAGTTCTTTGGCGGAGCTAGGTATCGTCTGTGGCGAAGCTACCGCATACCCTTCTGCGCAGTTGCGTGTGGCTTCAGGTGAAGTTGGATGATCTTAGCCTCTCAGGCGAGGCTATCCCTTTAGGCTCATGTGATGCTAAGTGCTAACATTTTAGACCTGCTGAGGTCTGTTTAGAGACAATCCGGGCTCACTGTCTGCTTGACTGGATCAGTAGATCCAAGTTGCTTCCTTGTCCCTCGGAGATGGGTGAAAACTGGTCGTTAGCTTGTCTGTCACTCGTCTTTTGTAAATGTCAACAAGTTTAGACATTGTTCAGGCCAGTAAGAATCTTGTCTTTTTTAAAGTGTCAACAAGACCCCCTTCAAAGTTTTCGAAAGTCTGCAATGGCTCAGACTTCGAAATACTTTGAATTGCTTGGTCGGTGGTATGTGAAGTACGAACGTCGCCATGGTGGTTGAGTTCAGCTTCGCTTTCAATCCTGCTTTGGGATAAATTCGCCGAAGAATCGTGTAGATTCGTGACTCTGAGTAGCTTCGCGTCTGGATAGCTTCCCGTCTGGATAGCTCCGCGTATGGATAGCTCCGCATCTGGGCTTCCCGGAATAAGTTCGCTTTGGAACATCTTTTCTTTCCCGAGGCCAACTACCGTGGGCCAATCACGAGAAGGATTACTCCTTTTTTGAGGTCAGAATGACTTCTATCGCATTGATCGAGGGAGATATTCTCCGCTTGAGCGTTTCCGAGGGAGGATATTCCTTTTTTCAAGGCATAATCAATGCCTTTATTAGGGAGATTATTTCTTCCTTTGCACGGTTCTAAGGGAAACCGTTCCTTTTCTCAAGGCACAATAAATGCCTTAAATGCGCTCGTGCTTCCACGCTTGAAGCGGCAGTGCTCAGGCCATGAGGCCCATAAATAGGACACTTGAGGTCCTCTGAAGAGAAGTGATCTGCTCTTCTTCTCTTCTCTTGGTTATTAGAGAGAGATACTCAGATCTCAGAACTAGCGGGAATGTCCACTCTGGTCATTATCCGGCCAAGGACCGGTAAGTCTCGATCATCTAGAGACTTTACCAATGAACTTTAGGGAGTTCATCTTCCTTAACTTAGCTTTAAAGGCTTCCTCGGGGATTGATTTCCCTTGTTCTTCATTTTACGATTGACTGATCTTCAGAGAAGGGTTTCAGCCCTGCTTCCCGGCCAAGCTATCATCTTGACTTGATCAAAGAAAGATTATTGCATGTGTGTTAAGTCTGTCACATAGGCAAGAATTGGGACTTAGTCTCTTCAAAGTTGAGCCAGCCTTATCATATAGGTGGGGTCAAGACTGCGTCCCTCTGGATCAGTCTGGCTTAGCCATATAGGCGAGGCTAGGACTTGGCTTATGCTGAGCTAGCCCATCATCACTGTGCAAGCGAGGCTATCCTCTGCTTAACTGAAACTAATGCTTAACTGAATCGGATATAAATAGCTTCGCCCCAAAGAATTTGACTTAGCGCTTTTGCAGCTTCTCCGGTGTTTAATTGCTAACTTGTTTCAGTTTGCATTGCAGTGAGCTATGTTCTCCAATTTTGTGACTTGACGAAAGATACCATAAAATTGCCTCTTGCTTTTCCAGTTAAGATTTTACTTTTAAGCAGGAGGAACAAACTGGGGCAGTTGATGTGTGTCCCAGAAGAGGTTGGCAGTCGCTTATCCGAGATGATTCACTTCGAAGCGAGGCTGGTAGTCGCTTATCCGAGATGATCCACTTCGGGAAAGCAGACGTCACCTGTAAGGTCTCGGATCCTTCCCTTGCCAATTTTCATCAAGGAAGATCCAACCTGCTGGTGGCGATCAGTCCTTTGCCAGTTTTGATCAAAGAAGGTCCGGCTTCCTGGTGGCACAATCTGCCATTATGTGAAAGATTATGGCCCTGTTCTGATGGCACCATCTGTTCTGCGAAGGATTACGGCCTTGAGCAAGTGGAAGGCCTTTTGTATCCAGTTGGTCTGGCTTGAAAGTAGATAAAACCACTTGTATGCCTTTCGAGCAAATGATTTTGTTGTATGAAACACAACCTTGATGTAGTATCAATGTACCTTTCCTTTTAAATCAATGAAAGTTCATTTTCTGCTGATCTGATTTTTGTTTTGCCTTCATTTTGAATTTGAGAACACTTGAATCAGTCAGGCGGAGCTAAACTTCACGCGAAATTAAAGACAAGATCCTTTTTGAATCAAGAATGAGCTTCTAGCGAAGCTTGCATGTCCGTGAAGTTCGAACTGTGCCTTTAGCGAAGCTAAGGTAATCCTTTTGGCGAAGCTATTGATGTATTGCGCGAAGTCCGCATTTGACTTATGGCGGAGTTAGCTCTTAGTGGGGCTGAATCAGCGCTTCTCGGGAAGGCGCTTTAGGCGTCATTTCAAATTAATTTGAAACGGCGGCCTGTGCTCTTTACGAGGCGTCGTTTCAGGTGCTCATTGGCCTATAAAAGCCCGATCGGGCTGAGAGAGAACGGATCACTTCTCTTAAAATTTTCAGAGAACTTTGACTCTTGCTATTTGTTGTACCTCACCTAAACAAAGTCTTATTGCAGGTGTTCCGCCTCTGGGTGTGTCAACTTCAAGGGAGCCCACCCGTCTTTCTGAGGGATCCAGGGGTGACGTGAGCACTTCGACCGTGGCGGATGCTGCTGTGTTGGATGCTTTGTATGGTGACCTGCCCCCTTATCAGCTTGAACCAGCCAGTGGAACCGAGGTTGAAGGGATGGCAGTCGCGGAGGCAACTTCACTCCCAACTACATTAACGAGTGAGGTGCCATCAGTTTCGCCAGTGCCATCTATTTTGCCAGGTGCGGAGCTGAGGGTGATTACAAGTCCTACTTCCCCAACACTGGAGGTTGAGCCCGCTGTCCAGGAAATGGTCACTAGTCCTACCTCGGTTGTGGCTAGTGTACTTGATTGAGATTTAAGATTTGTAAATAAAAAGATTGAGTTGTAGAATTCTTAGTCTCAATGCTATCCGCTGTAGCAAGGGCCAAAGCGGGTCGATCCACAGGGAAGGATGCGATGCAAGCTTTTAAGACGATTTCTCTGTATGCTTCAAATAAGACAAATGAGAGATTAGGTTTGAGATATATATGATTATAAAGATGTGGTTTTACTGATCTTCTACCACAACCCTTATTGCAAATTAAGGACATTGAACATCATCTTGAAATGTATGAAAGTGATCCTAGGTTTATCAGAGAAGATGCAAGCAAGAGAAGAAGATGATTCAATCATACTAGTTTGCACTTCTAAACATCAACAATTTTTTCATCTTAACATCTAAGTACAACGTAAGAGAAGCTTTACCTTGATGTTACGTTGTCAAAGTCCTTAAGCATGAAGTGTGAAGAATTATTTTAAAGGTGCAACATAGATCAGAAAGCTAGTCATCAATTTAATCTTCAAGCAATCTACCTTAGACCTAGGATTTCTAAAAAGTGTTATCAATCCGTTCAATTCTTAATTGCTCTAGGGTTGCTTAAGAATTCAGCAAACCACAAAAAGGAGTTAGTTCATCATTATTTTTTTATCTTTTCAATTTATTTTTTTATTTTATTTTGTTGAATAAGAAAGATTGCAAAAGAAAGTAAAACCAAAACAGAGAGAGATCGCAGAGAAAACTAAATTAAAGACAATAAAAGAGATGGCAAAGAGGTAACCTTTATTTGATAATATCCTCCAAATACAAGCTCCTTCTTCACCACAATGTGCTTTAACGAAAAATTACAACTTGCAGAAATTTAAAGAAATAGATAAAGAAAAACCCTAATCTCCTCGTCTCTGGATGCCCTCTCTGTAGCGCCTACAGGGGTATTTATAGGTGCAGAAGGTGATAGAGTCTTGATAGAGCCCAGCCACCAAATTTGGTACGCAATCTTATCTTCTTTGCCACGGAAACCGCGTTTCCGCGGCCATACAGTGGCAGATGGCCACGCGCTTTGGCGCGTGGCTTCTCCTGGTCCGTCCATCTGGGCGTATGCTTCTGGAAGCTAGATCCTGGCTTTTCATTTTGGATTTTCGAGATAACTTAGAAATCAAGTTACCCTAAATCCAAATCCCTTCAAAAATGAATCTCATCCGTGCACTCTTATTTATCCTCATCCACCAAGCATTTAGGGTAGAATAGAATTCTATCCTTCCCTCTTTGTAGTATTTGCAATTTTTACAATTTGTATTTGCACTTTTGACTTCTTGTAATTGCACTTTTGCACCTGGGCTTGGACTTGGGCTTGGATATGGGCTTTTGGGCTTCATTAAGCTTGAATTCTTTATTTAATTCAATACTCAAGGCCTGCACACATTAAATAACAAATTATTAGTAAATGTGCAGAATTATATGAATAAATATGAAATGTGATGGTAAATATGATGACAATTATGCATTTTTTACTACCAATCACACCCCCACACTTATCTTTTTGCTCGTCCTCGAGTAAAAATCAAAAAGAAAAAGGAAATCTAATCTAGCTAACTCACTTTCGTAGGAATCACGGTTGCACTTAGCATGTGCACAAGCCGTTAAACCCCTAGGTTACCCTAGAGGACGAGTATTGTCTCGTGAGGGTTTTCAGCGGATTACACCCACAAAATCCATAAAAAGGAGAATATTCGAATTATATTTGAAGAGACTAAGTAGTCTATAAGTTTTAGGATTATCATTTTTATTCATTCTTAAACTTAGTCTTAATAAATGGAATTGTTATTTATTTTAGGTAAGGATCAAAATTGAATATTTGTATAGTCTTTTTCGTTACCCTAAGTCATATGCATCCTTGTAACTTTGCTAGGAATTCCTTAACTTAGACTCTCATGCCTCTTTATTATTTTTATAACTTCATCTATTTTTCTTTCGTGTAAGTATCAAGGCTTCTTGAGGCCCTCATACTTAACTAATTGACTATTAGATGTGTTAATAATTTTTTTTTTTTAGCATGTATAACTCATCTAATTTTCTTTTGTGTAAGTATCAAGACTTCTTGAGGCCCTCATACCTAACTATTTGACTAATATATGTGTTAATACATGTATAGTATTTCTCAGTTTTCTTAGGCTTTCTAATCCACCCATGTAGCGAACTTAAAGTCGGTGGCTCCCAAACCGGTAGGTTTTAGGGCACCAGGTGAGTAAACACCCCGCGGACTCAAATTCGAGTGAACTAGGCCACAAAACTAAGGGCTTTATTTTATTCAGAACCTCACCTTTAGGCGTGAACACTTATGCTTCTTGAGGCACATGTATCCAGCTTAATTAGTGATATATATTATTATATATATATATTTTTTATGAGGCACAAGGGTCTTTGTTTTGGAATCCTATATATGCACTAGGAATGCACATTTCATTAAGGTAAAAATCAAGACTAATTATTTATTCAATTTCTCCTCCTATACCTAAAAATTAAACAATTCATTTATTTTGACCAAATTTTTCGAAATCCTAATCATGACTTTCCTAATTCTTAAAACTAACTTAGATTTCTTTCAAGAAATAAGTCAAAGTATTATCCTTTTTATAATTTTTTTTTACAATAAATAAAGAGAAAAAGAAAAATATTTCTATTTTTTTAATTTTTTTTAATGTTTTTTTTTATATTACATACCCTTCCCCCACACTTGTTTCATGCATTGTCCCTAATGTATGAATGAAATGCATGGATGCATGAACTGGCAGAAAGATATAGTTACCGATACAGTGGGTCAAAAAGACCCATGGCTGCATTTACTTCCGGTACTGACTCCAAAAAGATTTTAAGACGTTGACCATTTACCTTGAATGCATTGCCATTTTTGGGATCGTATATCTCTATGGCTCCGTGTGGAAACACAGTCTTAACAATGAAGGGCCCTGTCCATCTTGACTTCAACTTGCCAGGAAAGAGATGAAGTCTAGAGTTATAGAGTAAAACTTTTTGTCCTTGGACAAACGTTTTTCTCGTGATGAACTTGTCATGAAAAACCTTAACTCTATCCTTCGCAATCTTCGCATTGTCGTATGCTTCATTCCTTAATTCCTCTAGTTCAGAAATTTGCAATTTCTGAAGCTCACCGGCCTTATCTAGATCGAAATTTAGCTGCTTAATTGCCCATAGGTTCCGGTGCTCTAGCTCAACAGGAAGGTGGCAAGCCTTTCCAAAGACTAGTCTGTAGGGAGACATTCCTAGAATCGTCTTAAAGGCAGTCCTATATGCCCATAGGGCATCCACCAGTTTGGTGGACCAGTCCTTCCTATTCTGATTCACAGTTTTCTCTAAGATGAGCTTGACTTGCCTATTAGAAACTTCTACCTGACCGCTAGTTTGAGGATGGTAGGGCGTAGACAACTTGTGAGTTATGGCGTATTTTCGCATAAGAGCTTCAAAAGTTCTATTGCAAAAATGTGTGCCATTGTCACTAATGATGGCTCGAGGGGTTCCAAAGCGCGAGATAATATTTTCTTTCAAGAATTTGACAACAACTTTGTTGTCATTTGTCTTGCAAGGGATGGCTTCAACCCATTTTGATACGTAGTCTACGGCCAACAAGATGTATTGGTGCCCAAACGAATTAGGGAAGGGTCCCATAAAATCAATGCCCCAGACATCGAAAAGTTCTACTTCTAGAATTGGATTTAGGGGCATCATATTTCATTTGAAATTCTTCCTATCATTTGACATCTTGTGCAAGTTTTGCAATACTCGAATGCGTCTTTGAACACAGTTGGCCAATAAAAGCCACTTTGCAAAATCTTTTCGACAGTTTTGCGGGTACCAAAGTGTCCACCGCAAGCGAACTCATGACAAAAGGTTAGAACGCTTCTAGTCTCCTCATCGGGGACACATCTCCTAATAATTTGGTCGCTATAATATTTGAAAAGGTATGGATCTTCCCATATGTAATACCGGACTTGAGATAAGAACCGGTATCTATCCTGTTTTGACCAATTAGGTGGTGTTTGGTTTGTGACTAAGTAATTTACTATGTCAGCAAGCCATGGTTCCTTAGAGATGGCAAGAAGTTGTTCATCGGGAAAATTGTCATTGATGGGCAGTTCGTCGGAGGGTGCATTAGGCACGCGAGAGAGATGGTCTGCGACAACGTTTTCAACACCTTTTTATCTCGAATTTCGAGATCAAATTCTTGAAGGAGGAGGATCCAACGAATGAGTCGGGCATTCGTATCCTTTTTTAGCATAAGGTATCGAAGTGCAGAATGGTCGGTGAAAATCGTGGTCTTGGTCCCAAGTAGGTATGGGCGGAATTTCTCCAAAGCGAACACTACTGCCAAGAATTCCTTCTCGGTTGTAGTATAGTTCATTTGGGCGTCATTGAGCGTCCTACTCGAATAATAGATCACGTGCTGCTTGCTATCGTTACGCTGTCCTAAGACAGCACCTATCGCAAAATCTGAGGCATCGCACATGATCTTAAAAGGCTTGGACCAGTCCGGAGGTGAGATGATAGGTGCAGAAATAAGTTCCACTTTCAACTTTTCCCACGCACTATTGCACCTATCGTCAAATATGAAGGGCACGTCTTTAGTTAGAAGGTTTGTAAGGGGTCTAGCAATTTTGCTAAAATCCTTAATGAACCTACGATAAAACCCAGCGTGTCCTAAGAAAGACCGAATGTCCTTCACACATCGTGGAATTGGAAGTTTGGCTATGATATCCACCTTAGCCTTGTCCACTTTTATCCCTTCCCTAGATATCTCATGACCTAGGACAATCCCATGCTGCACCATGAAGTGGCACATTTCCCAATTGAGGGTCAAGTTCTTTTCGGTGCATCTACTCAGTACTAGCTCCAAGTGATGGAGACAATGGTCAAATGAATTTCTATAGACGGAGAAGTCATCTATGAAAATCTCTCGACCATATCAGAAAACAGGCTTAACATACAACGTTGGAATGTGGCGGGGGCATTACATAGGCCGAAAGGCATTTGACGGTAGGCAAATGTCCCAAATGGGCACGTGAACGTTGTCTTTTCTTGGTCCTCCGGGGCTATAGGGATTTGGTTATACCCTGAATAACCGTCCAAGAAACAGTAATACTCATGACCGGCTAATCTTTCCAGCATTTGGTCGATAAATGGGAGGGAAAAATGATCTTTCCTAGTGGCGGCGTTCAACTTGCGGTAGTCTATGCATACTCTAACCTTGGTAGGCAATCGTGTTTGCACTAACTCATGCTTGTCATTCTCTACCACAGTAAAGCTAGACTTCTTAGGGACCACATGCATTGGGCTAACCCATTCGCTATCGGAAATGGGATAAATGATCCCATTATCTAACAGTTTCACTATTTCGGCGTGTACAGCCTCCTGCATGAGTGGGTTTAGCCTACGATGTGGATCCCTCTTCGGTCTAACCCCTTCCTCTAGATGGATACGATGCTGGACTATCGTAGGGCTCAGTCCCTTGATATCTGCCATAGTCCAACCAATGGCTTCCCTATGTCTCCTAAGGGTTGCCAGTAGGTCTTCCTCTTGCCTATTAGTCAAATTAGATGCAACTATGACCGGTAACGTCTCTTGTTCACCTAGGTAGGCGTACTTAAGATGTTTAGGCAAGGCTTTTAACTCCAAAGAAGGAGGTGGCTCGATGGGTAGAGGTGTTAAGCTAGAATCTCCCATCTCTATAGAACTCAGATTTGATTCCCATTCGATCTCATCATGGCTGAGATCACTTGCTTCTAAGTCTTCCTCTTCCTCTGACTCTAGTATGATCTCCTCATTGTGCTCACTCGTCATATTTTCAATGAAGTTAACCTCAAAGGGTTGGTCGGTCACATCGTAGGGATGCTTACCTAGGTTGAAAACATTGACTTCCTTGGTCATATCCCCAAAAGTCAATCTCATGGATCCATTTCTACAATTTATAATTGCATTTGCGGTTGCTAGGAACGGTCTTCCTAAGATGACGGGAGTTTGGGACCTAGGATTAGACACAGGTTGTGTCTCTAAAACAATGAAATCGACTGGGTAAATGAATTTCCCACCCGTATGAGAACGTCATTGATCTCTCCCTTAGGAACTTTGATTGAGCGGTCAGCCAACTGAATAGTAACTTGGGTCGGGTTGAGTTCACCTAATCCAAGTTGTTGATATACGGAGAAAGGGAGCAAATTGATGCTAGTTCCTAAATCGAGGAGTGCTCGATTGATTTCGGCTCGACCTATGGTGCAAGAGATGGTGGGGCAACCAGGGTCCTTATACTTAACAGGGATCTGGTTGGACAATAGCTCACTAATGTTAGTGTCTAGAAAAACCTTCTTAGGCACATTAGTCTTTCTTTTCTTGGTGCGCATGTCCTTAAGTAATTTGGCATAACTAGGGACCTGTTGGATTGCATCAAGAAGTGGGATGTTGAGCCTAACTTGATTGAACACCTCTAATAATTTCTCCATATGTGCATTGTTGTTGCTTCTAAGCCTATTTGGAAATGGAGCTATAGGCTGGTGCACCTGACCTGCTGACTTTTCAACTTCAGTTTCATTAGAGCTGGGTGGAGAAGGAGTGAAGCTAGATGGAATGGAGGACTGAGATGGATCCTGTGGCATGGATACTTGATTATCAACTTGTTTTCCCGATCCGAGTGTATGAACCATGTGATACTGGTTTGGATCTTGAGCCTTATTGGCTGGCCTAGGATTCCTAGGATTTGGCAATGGTTGACTCGGTAGGGTACCCCTCTGTCTCTCTTGCTGGTTCAATTGGATCTCTATCCTAGTTAAGACTTGAGCCAGCGTGTCATGGCTTTTAACTAGAGTGTCCACCTTTCTTTCTAAATTTGAGAGTCTTGTTTCCATTTGCAAATTTTGGAAAGATTGTGGAGGATTTTGACTAGGGAAATTTTGTTGATAGGGCGGATTTTGAAAATTGTTGGAGAATTTGGGCCTAATTTGATCACTGTTGCTTGGGCCCCATGAAAAATTGGGATGGTTTCTCCAACCGGGATTGTAGGTGGGCGAATACGGATTGTTGGCGGGCCTTGTGAAGGCATCACTCATATGTTCGGGCAAGCTTTGATGTGCGATGAAGACAGGACATTCCTCGAACACATGGTTCATATCTTGACAATAAGTACAGCCCGCCGAAGATGTTGGGCTGACTTGGTTCACAGAGACTGGCTCTTTAGTTTCAAGAGCCTCTAGTCTTCGCATAACAGCAGCTAACTTAGCATCGGTTGCTATATTGGCCTCAATGGAATGGGTACCTCCTTTAGAAGAAGTAAGGTCATTAGTCCTAAATTTTTCCGGAGTAGGTTCCCATTGGATGGTATTTTCAGCTAATTCCTCATACAATAACCATCCTTCATCTTCATTCTTTTGCAGAAATCCTCCTTGACACATGGATTCTAATAGTGTTTTAGTTGGATAATCTAATCCATTATATAGAACTTGGCAAAGTCGCCATTTCTCTATCCCATGGTGAGGGCATTGGGCAAGGAGGTCCTTAAAACGTTCGAAGTATTTCCAAAAAGGTTCATTGGCTGTTTGCTTAAACTGTAGGATATTCTTCCTAATCAGTGCAGTCTTGTGAACGGGATAAAATTTCTTTAAGAATGCCTTAACGAAATTATCCCAAGAAGATATAGAACCGACCTCTAGACTGTAGAGCCATTTCTTTGCTAAATCCTTCAAAGCAAAGGGGACAAACCTAAGTTTGATGGCATCTTTTCCTAACTTAGGAATATTCATCATGAGACATACTTTCTCAAATTCCCTTATGAAGAAGTATGCATCCTCGGATTCAAGTCCATGAAATTTGGGAAGGGTGTTGATGTATTGTGGCTTAAGCTCAAAGTGGTCAACACCTTCATCAGTAAGCTTGATGCAAGAAGGAAGAGATGTTCTAATAGGATAGAACCTATCTTGGAGTGACGGTGGTTGTGCCATGTGTGAGTCGGGCTTTTGCTCGGGTGGTGAACTAGTCCTTGTTAACCTGGATGTAAGTGGGTCTCTCGACCAAGTGGGCATGCACAATTAGCAAACAAGTTCACCCAATCAATCAATAAAAAAGAAAAACAATCAAAAATCCTAATCTAGGGTAAGCCTTGACCTAGACGACTCCTAACTTTAGACTGTCCTTAGGAGGTCTACTGTCGACGTTAACCACAAGCTAATCGGCCAGGTAGGTGGCAAGACCGGTGGGAGGTTTTCCGTCAGAGACGTTCCTTAATTAAATAACCACCGTTCTTCGGGCTTTCGGCCCTCAATCCCCTGCCTAGACACCGATTTGACAAGAGTTAATTTCGAACAATTTTCCTCCTTCGGTCAATCTCCTATTGAGTCCGAGTTAACCTAGGGCCAACGTCTAGTCAAATTTTACTTAAGGTTAGGGTTGTGAGTGTGACGGATATGATTTGTGGGCTAAGGAAGGGTGATGAAATCCCCATCTTATCTTGTTTATGGGTTATGCCCTTAAGATATTTTTGTGTACGTGTAAAGCTGTAGAAAAGTAATCACTCAAGAAAGCAGTAAATCAGCCAAGAGTGTTTCCTAATTTATATGCTATGCAAATGTACCTTGTCGCCAGCACTCTTCAACAGAAATAAAAAAAGATTAATAGACATGTGCCTAAGATGCAAGAGTCTAAATTTTTTTTATTTATCAACAAATGAGTTACTGTTAATATGCAGGGTAATCACAGAGAATATTTAATAAAGCAGAAAATCAGATTTTTGCAGATTGCAGCAACCTGCAGAAAAATGAATTAGTAGTGAACTACTCTTGCCGCGTTTCTGCGGCTTTTGCCGCGTTCGCGCGGCACAGAAGTAGGCTCTGTTGCTCTGCCTTCGAGGGCAGAGGCACAGAGTTGCTATATGTGTTTTCTGCTATTAGTTTTCTTGTTCTCTGTACCTGCAAACAGAAAGAATAAACAAGTTAATTTTGAGAAAATCGTGCCGTTCCTTCCCCGGCAACGGCGCCAAAATTTTGATTGAGATTTAAGATTTGTAAATAAAAAGATTGAGTTGTAGAATTCTTAGTCTCAATGCTATCCGCTGTAGCAAGGGCCAAAGCGGGTCGATCCACAGGGAAGGATGCGATGCAAGCTTTTCGGACGATTTCTCTGTATGCTTCAAATAAGACAAATGAGAGATTAGGTTTGAGATATATATGATTATAAAGATGTGGTTTTACTGATCTTCTACCACAACCCTTATTGCAAATTAAGGACATTGAACATCATCTTGAAATGTATGAAAGTGATCCTAGGTTTATCAGAGAAGATGCAAGCAAGAGAAGAAGATGATTCAATCATACTAGTTTGCACTTCTAAACATCCAACAATTTTTTCATCTTAACATCTAAGTACAACGTAAGAGAAGCTTTATCTTGATGTTACGCTGTCAAAGTCCTTAAGCATGAAGTGTGAAAAATTATTTTAAAGGTGCAACATAGATCAGAAAGCTAGTCATCAATTTAATCTTCCAGCAATCTACCTTAGACCTAGGATTTCTAAAAAGTGTTATCAATCCGTTCAATTTTTAATTACTCTAGGGTTGCTTAAGAATTCAGCAAACCACAAAAAGGAGTTAGTTCATCATTATTTTTTTATCTTTTCAATTTATTTTTTTATTTTATTTAGTTGAATAAGAAAGATTGCAAAAGAAAGTAAAACCAAAACAGAGAGAGATCGCAGAGAAAACTAAATTAAAAGACAATAAAAGAGATGGCAAAGAGGTAACCTTTATTTGATAATATCCTCTAAATACAAGCTCCTTCTTCACCACAATGTGCTTTAACGAAAAATTACAACTTGCAGAAATTTAAAGAAATAGCTAAAGAAAAACCCTAATCTCCTCGTCTCTGGATGCCCTCTCTGCTGCGCCTACAGGGGTATTTATAGGTACAAAAGGTGATAGAGCCCAGCCACCAAATTTGGTACGCAATCTTATCTTCTTTGCCGCGGAAACGCGGCTCTGGCCGCGTTTCCGCGGCCATACAGTAGCAGATGGCCACGCGCTTTGGCGCATGGCTTCTCCTGATCCGTCCATCTGGGCGTATGCTTCTGGAAGCTAGATCCTGGCTCTTTATTTTGGATTTTCGAGATAACTTAGAAATCAAGTTACCCTAAATCCAAATCCCTTCAAAAATGAATCTCATCCTTGCACTCTTATTTATCCTCATCCACCAAGCATTTAGGGTAGAATAGAATTCTATCCTTTCCCTCTTTGTAATATTTGCAATTTTTACAATTTGTATTTGCACTTTTGACTTCTTGTAATTGCACTTTTGCACCTGGGCTTGGACTTGGGATTGGATATGGGCTTTTGGGCTTCATTAAGCTTTAATTCTTTATTTAATTCAATACTCAAGGCCTGCACACATTAAATAACAAATTATTAGTAAATGTGCAGAATTATATGAATAAATATGAAAATGTGATGGTAAATATGATGATAATTATGCATTTTTCACTACCAATCATAGTTTCAATGAAGACTCTGCCGAGATCACCGATGACCTCCTATGCCGCTGTAACCAGTACTCCTGCTATTCCTTCCACGGTAACACCAACAAGGCCGGTGGAATCTTCAGAGGCTGCCCGTCTGTCAGGGGTGACCGAGGTTGAAAATGAATTTGTAGCTGACATAGTCGATAGCTTTTATAAGGGCTTGAAGCGATCCATCGATCTGGTCTTGAAAGGCTCGACTATGTCATTTTCTACTTTAAAGGTAGTCCTCTCCTGAAGTATTGAGAGTATCCGGGACTTTGGAGGGGATAACCAGGCCGCTGCATTGGAACTTCTGGTAGACCAACTTGAGAAAGACGTAGAAGAATGGCGCCGTCTTAGCCATTCAGACCTGGGGTCTTTCGTGGATGAGCAGCTTTGCGCATCTTGTTGCTCAAATGCAAGAAGCCCATCTTGCCGCTCAGGAAACCGCTAAGGCTATTTCTTCTGACTTGAAATCCTTGGAAACAAGGCAGGTAAAGCTCGGGGACGCCATAGATGCTTCTAACAGTGCTCTTCTTGACGCTGAAGACAAAATTGAGAAGGCTAAGGAGATGATCTGGAAAGGAAATCTTCTCTTATCCAAGGCTGAACCAGTGCGTCTTGAAGAAACTGCGCGGCTTGAGCAGCTTAAGGCTCAGAGTGACGAACTTTCACGACAGGGGTTAGCTCAAAGGGCAACCTTGGCTGAGGTTGAAGCTCGCTTGGCTCAGACGACGAGTTTTAATGAGGCTGAGCTAAGGTCGCAGGCGCTTGTCCAGGCTGCTGATGATAAGAAGACAAGGCTGGCCTTTCTTGAGGAACGGATCAGATCTTATGGCACACCCTCATAGCTTGTAATATATGTGCCTTCATGTATCCCTTATTTTCGGAATTAATAAAAATAATTTTGTTTTGACTCCCCTATCATATCTCCAACTTGTTTTATCTTTTGAATTATTGCTTTCAAATGTACTGAGCCGTTTGAGAAAACAGTCCTTACTGGACTGAATAATGAGACTTGGCTATCGGCCGGTTCAGAGGTTGCAATAACGTAACCGGTTGAGAAGCCACCATGCTCGAAGTAGTCCTTTAGAACTGAAAGGGGATACTTGTCTTTTGTAAATGTCAACAAGTATAGGTGAGACCTGTCTTTTGTAAATGTCAACAGGCTCGAAATTGAGACTTGGCTATCTGCCAGTTCAGAGGTCGCGATGATATAACTGGTTGAGAAGCCGCCAAGCTCAAAGTAGTCCTTGTCGGACTGAAAGGGGATACTTGTCTTTTGTAAATATCAACAAGTATAGGTGAGACCTGTCTTTTGAAAATGTCAACAGGCTCGAAATTGAGACTTGACTATCTGCCAGTTCAGAGGTCGCGATGACATAACTGGTTGAGAAGCCACCAAGCTCAAAGTAGTCCTTATCGGACTAAAAGGGAATACTTGTCTTTTGTAAATGTCAACAAGTATAGGTGAGACCTGTCTTTTGTAAATGTCAACAGGCTCGAAATTGAGACTTGGCTATCTGCCAGTTCAGAGGTCGCGATGACATAACTGGTTGAGAAGCCGCCAAGCTCAAAGTAGTCCTTTTCGGACTAAAAGGTGATACTTGTCTTTTGTAAATGTCAACAAGTATAGGTGAGACCTGTCTTTTATAAATATCAACAGGCTCGAAATTGAGACTTGGCTATCTGCCAGTTCAGAGGTCGCGATGACATAACTGGTTGAGAAGCCACCAAGCTCAAAATTATAATGGAATTTGGGAAAAGATCTCTTTTTTACGGGGAGAAACGAGGAAATCACTGTCATAGGTTTAATGTTAACGTAACAGCGAAATGTATATGTGGTCTTACCATTCTATGGATGAGAATTGGTAAGTAATTTTGGAGAGGGAATCAAATGGGAACAGGTCTCTTAGGATTTTTAGCAAATCCTCAGCTGTCAACGAGTTTGATATGCCTTTACCAACTACCGTTTGAGTCAGGCTAGCCATGCTATTCCCCTCAGAATGATGAGTTGTCGAGGACTTATGTTGGACTTAAAGGCCAACATTTTCCTCTATTCTTAACCGTTAAAGGTGTTGGATCATTTGGTTAGCGTATGTATAACCTTGATTCTCCTTTGGGACAACCAGTGTATAACCAGGTTCCTACTGGTTTACGGTTGCATGATCTCGTTTGGAGGGAGAGAGAGGCTCTCTTTGCGTGTACCTTGGATATGAAGGTCTTGATCAGAGGTGTAGTGTTAACTTGATCATGAGAAGGATCCTTAATCAGGGATAATACTTCTTTAAGAACTTGCCATTGATCGGCATCATGAGTAAGTCGCCATCTGAAGTCATAAGGCGGTATGCTCCGTTTGAATAGACTGTTTCTATTATAAATGGTCCTTCCCATTTAGGCTGAAATTTGCCTTTGGTTTTGTGCGTCATAATCATCGGTCGTCTGACGGCTAAAATCAAGTCTCCTTTCTGGAAGACTCTTTGTTTGACCTTCTTATTGAAGGCTTTTGAGATTCGAGCTTGATACAACTCGATGTGTTGCTGAGCTTGAAGTTGCTTCTCATCTAGGGCTTCGAGCTCTTGAAGGCGCAACCGATCATTGTCCTCTGATATGATCTTAGTCATTAAAGTGACTCGTAATGACGGCATCTGGATTTCCAAAGGTATGACTGCCTCACACCCGTACACCAGGGAAAAAGGCGTATTGCCTGTCGGGGTCCGAACTGTGGTTCGGTAGGCCCAGAGACATTCACCAAGCTTTTCGTCCCAATCTCGCTTATTCGAGGAGACGAACTTCTTGAGTAATTTGATGATCATTTTGTTAAATGCTTCCACCAAGCCGTTAGCGGCGGGATTATAGGCAGTTGAAGCCACATTCTAGATTCGGTATTTATCGCAGAACTGATAAAATACTTGGCTTATGAATTGGGGACCATTATCATGGATGATCCGCCTAGGGACACCAAATCGATGGATGACATGGTGTTTGATGAAATTAACCACGTTAGAGGTTTTGACTTCAACCAGTGGTATAGCCTCTGCCCACTTTGAAAAGTAGTCGGTTATTGCCAGGATAAACCGGTGACCTCTTGTCGAAGACGAGCTGATTGGCCCTACGACATCGATTCCCCATGCTTCAAATGGCCATGAAGCAACAGTTGGGTGGAGCAACTCCGGGGGCTGGTGTATGAAGTCTGCATAAATTTGACATACTTTACACCTTCGTGCATATTGGATGGCATCGGCTATCATGGTTGGCCAATAATATCCAGGCCTATGTAATCTGTCTTTAAGTTTTGGACCTGGCTGATGAGCTCCGCATGTGCCGTCGTGTGCTTCTTTAAGCACTTCCTGCGCCTCTGAATTAGAAAGGCAACGGAGGAGGATACCGTCATAAGAACGACGGTAAAGTGTCTTCAGAGTCGGATCATAGTAAAAACGGAGAGACCTTCGTCTGATAGATGCCGCTTCTTTAGGATCGTCTGGGAGCAGACCATGTAAAGCATAGTCGATGAGAGAAAATCGCCAATCTCTCGGCTCAAGATCCGTCGAGACATTATAGACCTCTCGGGTTTTTAACATATGCTTAGAGCATACAAGGTGTCGAGTTGCCACTGTGAGGTGATACTCGGTGTCGACTGGCAAGGCTAGTGTTGTTGCTAATGCAGCAAGAGCATCCGCCTTAGTATTTTGAGATCGAGACACGTGCCTGATGTAGAAACCTTCAAATAGATTAGCCAATTCGATGACCGTGTGATAATAAGGCACCAAGTCTTCGTGGCGGACCTCATATTCGCCTTTAACCTGATTGATAATCAGTTTTGAATCGCCGTAACCTTCAAGGTAGCGTACTCCTATTCCATGGGCGAGCTGAAGGCCAATAAGTAGAGCATTATATTCTGCTACATTATTGGAGCATGATTCTGTCAGAGAAAATGCTCTAGGAAGGACGTGATTTTTGTGGAGAGATAAACACAACCCCCACGCCGACGATGATCCTGCCCTTAGGACCTATTCATGATGCTCCATCAAAGAACATCTGCCACACTTCATCCTCTGAAGTTACATTGGACTCGAAGACTTCATCAGGAATATCTTCGTGAAGTTTTGAGTTCTCCGGGACGGGATGAGCAGCCAAGAACTCTGCAAGGGTCTGGCCTTTAATCGCCTTTTGAGGGATAAAGATCATGTCGTATTGAGACAAAAGAAGTGCCCATTTAGCTAATCTTGAATTCAATGATCCTGGCTTCGTCATGAGAAGACGCAAGGGATTCACTCTGGAGATGACATGTATGGTTTGGCCAACCAAAGAATGTCCTGTCTTCTGAACGGCAAAGACAAGAGCTAAGCACTCCTTCTCGATAGGATTATAGCGAGATTCTGCCCCTATCAGAATTCTGCTCAGATAATAAATGGCCTGTTCGTGACCATTGTCGTCCTTTTGAGTAAGGAGGGCACCAAGAGAATGGTCCATAGCTTTCACATAAAGTAAGAATGGTTTCCCTGATGTGGGTGCTACCAAGACTGGAGGTTTTGTGAGATATGTCTTAATATCCTCATAAGCTTCCTGACAAGCTTGATCCCATACGAAGGAAGCACCCTTTTTTATGAGTCGGGTGAACGGCTGACAGCGGTCTGAAAGGTTTGTGATGAACTTTCTGATGTAAGCTAGTCTTCCCTGAAAGCCTCTAAGCTCTTTGAGGTTCCTCGGTGGATGCATGCTCTGAATAGCTTTGACCTTGTCTGGGTCAAGGTGAATTCCTTTTGATGTAACGATAAACCCAATGAATTTGCCACTCGAAACTCCTAAGAAGGATTTTGTCGGATTCATTTTCAGCTGATGGGCCTGCATTATGTCGAACATCGTTCTCAAGTCACGAAGATGGTCATCCTTGTTGCGGCTTTTGACAGCAATGTCGTCGACATAGCATTCCACCGTCTTTCAGAGATGATCGCAGAAGATTGTACTCATTGCCCGCTGATAGGTTGCTCCGGCATTCTTTAGCCCGAAGGACATCACGGTGTAGCAGTATACCCCCAAGGGTGTTCGGAACGAGGTATGCTTCTCGTCGTCGGGGTACATTTTGATCTGATTGTACCCTGAAAAGCCGTCCATAAAAGACATTCTTTCGAATCCACAGGTGTTGTCAATCTTGACATCGGTGATGGGCAGTGGGAATTCGTCTTTAGGACAAGCCGTATTGAGATCACGGTAGTCGATGCAGATCTATATCTTCCAATTCTTCTTGAGGACGGGAACGATATTAGCAACCCAATCTGGATGTTGTTCCTCCCGTATGAAGCCACACGCAATGAGCTTATGAACTTCGGCTTCAATAGCCTCCATAATGTTCGGGCGGAACCGACGTTTTTGCTGCTTGACTGGCTTGACGTCGGGTCTGATATTCAGACGATGCATGGAGACTTGTGGATCAAGTCCGGGCATGTCTTCGTAGTTCCATGCGAAGACGTCTATATACTCCTTTACGAGTATTATTAATTCTTCCTTTTCTGTAAGTGATAAGCTTTCAATTATAAAGATGGGCTTAGGGTGATCTTGACTACCCAAGTTGACCTGCATCACCCTGTCTTCGGTAGGTGGTCGCGCAGTTCGAATCGCTTTTCCCATTGGAGATCTAATTGCTGAGCCCATGATTCTCCATCAGTAACTTCTGTTGGCTCCAATTGATTGCTTGAGGTCATATTAACGGTGAGATTCTTGAACATTACCCCCACGCTGACATTTGAGTCCCATTCAGAGGATGAGGCATAATGTGATGGAATTGGTTCGTCATCTTTGCATTGAACCGTTGCTGGCGATGTGGGTGTAACATATCCCAACCCCCTGCGTGTATTATCATAGTAGCTTGCAGGTTTTCCTTTTGGCACAAAGTTATGCAGCAAACTAAGTCTTCCTTTTTCGAAATTCAGGCCCTCCCCGTGCTTTAGACTGTAGCCCATTTTCTTCATAATATGGTGCGCTGGTCGCGCATAATGGAAGAATTGTGGGTGTCCGAGTCTGTACTTGAATCTGCGGCCATGGACTCTCGTGGTTGGGCTCTGCCGAATATTATTGGTAATTGACCTTCTTTGGATGGAGGGATCACCAAAACGGCCCCTTTTACAGATTCCATGGGTGTGTTGGATGCACTCGGTCTATGTAAAGGCATGTGTAGAGAGCTATCCATGATGGCTTTAGACAACCCAATACTCGCAGGATAATCAAAAGAAATATTATCATTAATTATCCATTCACCTTCATCGTCAGAAGGTGTGTTACATTAGAGATTATTAAGACATGTTATAATCGGTTCATTAATCAAAATGGATGGCACGTCTGCTTCGAATTCTGAATCCGCCTCATTGCCATTATCATCATCCTCTGGCAATGGTTCTTTGGATGTTTCACCAATCTTTTGATATAGGAGAGCGTCAGTGAAGTAATTCTCCACCCCTTTGAATGGTTGCTTCTCAGTGAAGACAGTTCGTACTGTCGCGTCATCCTCAACATATTTGAAGCACTGATGGAGAGTAGAGGGAACGATCCAGTTGGCGTGGATTCACGGTCGTCCTAGCAGCAGGTTATATGGTGTCAGCGTCAATGACATAGCACGTCACCTCCGATTTTAGGCTCCCGATTCGGCAACGGAGTCGAATTTTCCCAAGTGGGTGACTACTCTCAGCATTGAAATCGTATATTGTAGTAGTGGTTACGGACAATCTATATAGCAGTATACTGAGGAAGTAGAGAAGCCTTTTGGGGATGATGCTGAGTGCGGACCCCGAATCGACTTGTACCCTTTCAATGCATGTTGAACCAATGTATCCGGTATAGTACAGAGGTCGATCGTGCTTGTTGTCTTTAAGAAGCATATCTTCCGCTGTGAAGGTAATAGCGGGGACTTTCGGTTGTGCATGATGGCGTTCAGGACACGGAGACTGAGCGTCATCTTTAGGGGTTTCTGGCATATATGTCAGGAATGATTCTGAATTAGCCAGGGCATCCCTGAGTGCTTCTCTTATCTCTTTTGAGAGATGAAGTAGCTCGTGTATAGTAATACGAGCTGAGATATTAGCCAATTGGGCCAATATGTCAAAACGAAAGGGCATGTCAAGCCCTGGGCCTGAAGGCTTCTTCAGGACATGGTCGAACCGGACTTCTTTAGGCTTCTCCTTCCCCTTGGTTGGAATCGAAGCGGATGCTGATACTTATACTAACGTCGTTTGCTGTTGTATCTCTTCAGTAGCCTTCTCATACTGTTTTAAGTATGATTTTTCAGATCGTGTACCCGTCGGCTGAGGTACATCGGCCTGCGTTGCGTAGCGTGCTTTTCTCCTTCAAAATCGCTGAGAGAAGCTGACGTAGGATTGTCATCGTCTGGTAGGATGGAGATGACATTGCAAGATTTGCCCTTCGACTTGGACTTCTTTGAATCCCGCTGTACGTCTTGGACAAGGTCTGGGTGTATCCACATGACTTCCCCCGTCTCCAATGTCAAGGGAACAAGACTTCTATCGGCGTGAGTTTTAGCCGCAGGATGCTTGACTTCCAGCTGTGGCGCAAGGACTGGATAAGTCCCATCAGGAACTGTGACCTTTGGGGTTTTGCCAAACTCGAGGGTCACCATATTGGCAGTGACTTTCTTCTATTCTGCCTTTAGTGTCAGGACCCTTGCTTCGATCAAGGCTTGAATTCTGTCTTTGAGAACATAGCACTTTTCGGTAGGATGGTGAATCATCCTGTGATAGAGACAGTATTTGGGGTCATTTGTGCGTCATATTTCATTGGGACGCCGAGCATCTGGTAGCTTCATTTTATTCCTTTTGTGGAGCAAGTGGAATATTGTGACCACCTGGTCGTCTCTGAAGGAGTACTGTTTTGGAGGAAATTTAGACTCCTAATTATTAAAGCCGTTCTTCTTGGCTTTTGACTGTACGTCTCCTGACAATTCAATGAATATAGTCTCCTTCCCTTTGGCTTAAGAAGATTGCGCCATGTCGCTACGTCCTTTATTGTTCATACCCCATTTGCCTTTAGGGGTAGAGGGTTCGAACTTTTTAGCTGACTTTTCGGCTATCTCAGCTTGTTCGATCAGTTCTTTCCAGGTATGGGCTTTGACAGCTCCCATGCAAACTTCTACTTGGTCCAAGAAGTTGTGCCTGCATGTCTGTAATAGCATGGGTAATGGCATCCGTGCTGGCACATTAAAGATAAGTTTCTGAATCGCTCAATGTAATCACGGACAGATTCACCCTTCTTCTGCACGGTGGAGAGGAGCTTGTCCATGGTTACCTCGGTATCGTCTTCATAGAAATGAGAAAGAAATCGGGTTTCTAGGTCGATCCAAGAATTGACGGAGCCCGGAGGGAGACTTCGGAACAATCAAATGCTACTCCCTTTAAGGTGCCAATGAACAGCCTAGCCATGATGGCATCATTGTCTATAACATTACCGGTCTAGGATCGGAAATAGTAGATGTACTGGTTTGGCGAGCTTTTTCCATCATAAGTATGCAATGTTGGTGGTTTGAACTTTGGTGGGTATGGCACTAAGTCCCACTCCAATGGGTAAGGACGGATTGCCCCTACTTTCTTTAATTCATCCCTCTGAGTTAGGGATGCAATTTGAGCTTGGAGGCCTTTAAGGACTTCAGCATCTAGAGAAGAACCCTCCTTGGACTTCTCCGTCTTCGGCTGGTCATTGCTAAGATGTTCTTCCTCATCGTGGTTGCTCCCGATATCATTGTTATTCCAGTTATTGAGGAGTTGAGCGAGCATCTGTTGAATGTTGTCCAGAGTTTCTTGCTGGTTTTGGAAGTTTGCTCCTGAGCTTCCAAACGTTGACGAAGGTCTTCGTTACCATTGTCAGCCATGTTTACTGATACTCTGTCTGTTCGCGCTGAGCTGACTGTCACCGAAGAGGCATACCCACTATTTTCTTCCTCTTTATCAGATGACTGGACTGATCTTCTCCTTGGTTCTGGCGAAGCTACTGCCGTTGAGGAGGAAGGCTGCTCATAGCTGTAAGGTATCGCCACCCTAGATCTGGTGTTTCAGAAACACCCTCTTCATGCACCAAGACTTCGCCTAAGCCTAGGCTGTAATCTGGATCTGGGGAGCTGTAGGGAGTGTCATCGGACGCTTGTCTGCCCCTGCGCAGTTCTCGTCCCCTTCCGGTCATGTTGACAGATGCAGAGGGTAGGTCTCATGAGACGCTTCTTTTATGATATTTCACCGGGGCTTGTACCGACAGCCAATCAAAAGCTGATCGTCGGCCTGGAGAAGTGGTGGGGATTGGTCCCAGTCGGCAATGGACCGAATGGAGTGTCACCAGCTGACATCGCACTTGTTGACAATAGGGGGAAGTAGTTTTGGAAAGATTCTGACTTCCGTTTGCTTGTCAGAATTCCCGCAAGTCAGACCCAGTTGGGCCTAAACGATCCAGCGCAGGGGCTCTATTGGATCGCGCATAGGACGATGTCCTGCTCCTTTAATCACCACAGAGGGGATTAGCACTGCATAGTGCTTGAGTTCTAACTTCGCGGCTTAAAGCTTTGGAAACGCCACTGGGCACTGAAGCTGCATAAGTAACGCTATCAGCACTTAGGGACAATCCCTTAACTCCGCCACAAGGCATGAGCTTAGCACTTGACGAACTGGAGGGCGGAGCATGCTGTGGTGCTTTTTATCCGCTATGTTGCTGCGAAGGCGATTGGCTTTAGGTAGTGCTTCAGTTCTTACCTCGCGGCTAAAAGCTTTAGAAACGCCCTTGGCGCTGAAGCTGCGTAAGCAACGCTATCAGCACTTAGGGACAGTCCCTTAGCTCCGCTGCGAAGAGCGAGCTTAATACTTGAAGGATTAGGGAACGAAGCACGCTGTTGTGCTTTAGTTCTAGCTTCGCGGCTGCGATCGTCGCGCGTACGCTGTGGTACAGTAGCTTCGCTCATGAGAATGAGGCTGACGCGAGGCGCTACTGATCTTGAATTGGGCGACGGTATGCTCGCCACTGTAACTTCGCGGCTGGCAGTATTGTTGGAGCAGGCAGACATCTTGCCTTTTTCTTCGCGAGAGAGACGTACTTGTGGCGTAGCTACGCCTGAGGCTTTACCCAGAGCCTTCTGTTTTGGCCTCCACATCTGCTTTGACAAGGGAGACTTAGGTTCGCAAGGAACCTGACTAGCCACACGCGAGGCTGAGGGGTGTTGGCAGAATTCTGCTCCTAGTTTCTGTTCTGAAACCTTGGTCATGGAGACCTTTCTATGCTTCCGTGCATGAAGCATTAGACCACCCCCAGAGAGGACTTCTTCAAATTTTCCTTAGTCAAAGTGAACGACCAGGTTCTCGATAGTGATAAGCTTGCACTGTGGGCCTGCTTCTTTGTTGCGCCATAGGACCACAGTAGGCTCGCAGAGAGCCTTATCTGTCTCGGTAGAGACTTGCATTGAAGATTTAACCAGAGAGGCTCTGGCTGCACCGACTTTCCCGAATTCAGAGATAGACCCGAAGGTCTGTTCGTCGCATTGCGACACTTGATTCTCAGCAGTGGAGAATTCAATCCCTAGCGGAGTCGCCATCTTATTTTCCATTAATTTGCAAAGGGGAAAACTTACAAAAAGAGAGTTGAGGAGCTAAATTATAAGTATTCTAAAAAAGATTACAAGTAGATCTCCTCAGAGATTCTGGAGAAGTGTGCCGATAGGAGTCTGGTCAGCGCGCGACCACTTTGTCCCTTTGACAATGCGAACGATGAGATTCCCTTCTCGCCTGGTTCGGGAAATCAGAGAACGAAAGGTTGGTAGAACCCTCTTGTTACTTCTCAAGACCGCCTTCGCTTAGAAATTCCTTCTTGCCTGGTTCCAGAGATTCCTTGAGAAGAAGCTATTAGGGTATCAACACCCTGATCAAAGAAGCAGCTCTCTAAAAGTCTCTGAATTCTTGTGCGCGCGGTGCGTCGTGAAGAAGTCTCTGCCTGTGTAGTCCTCTCTCTTGTGCGTCTGTCGCATGTCCTCCTTGTGCCCCTGGTGGGCTATTTATAGGGGGAGCAGGGGTATAATTGTCCCTTGAAAATATGAAAACAGATCGAATCAAATCTGTTTAAATCTGAAAAGTAGCCTTGCTGCAAGGCTAAAATCAGCTTCTGCGAAGTTAGAAATGGCAGGTCGGTTGATCCTCCTGATCTGTTTTGATTCTTTCTATATAGTTGAAAGATCTCTCCTGATCCTCTTACTCGTTTTAGGAGAGTCAAGAGATTGTGGCAATCAACTGCCAAATTTTGATCTCAGATTTGATCTTGATTGGATTAGATTTGATCTCATCTGGAGATCTGATTGGTCAAAGGTTGACCATAGCAGACCCGCAGTGGCGCTGCCTGCATTGAGCTCGCAGCGGAGCTGGAAGCAATATCTGGCGAAGTCAGAAGAAAGTTCTTCGGCGGAGCTAGGTATCGTCTGTGGCGAAGCTACCGCATACCCTTCTGCGCAGTTGCGTGTGGCTTCAGGCGAAGTTGGATGATCTTAGCCTCTCAGGCGAGGCTATCCCTTTGGGCTTATGTGATGCTAAGTGCTAACATCTTGGACCTGCTGAGGTCTGTTTAGAGACAATCCGGGCTCACTGTCTGCTTGACTGTATCAGTGGAGTCCAAGTTGCTTCCTTGTCCCTCGGAGATGGGTGAAAACTGGTCGTCAGCTTGTCTGTCACTCGTCTTTTGTAAATGTCAACAAGTTTAGATATTGTTCAGGCCAGTAAGAATCTTGTCTTTTTAAAGTGTCAACAATAAGAAATAGTTTTAGTTTTTGAGAATACCGTTTTGATGTTGAGCTTCAAAGTATAAGTCTTTATGTTTCATGAATAGATTTCATCAAAACAGTTTACATGTTTTATATGTGTTTTAGATTTCATCCTTATACATTGATGGTTTAAATGTTTAGAAAACTTATTTGATGTTTCTATATCACGTGTTTAAGTTTTGTTAAAGTCAAAACTTTGTTTAGAGCATATTGTCAAAACATAAATATTTCATTTTATAAGTGTATTGGATCATATTCATACACACGATGCTTCAATAGTGTTGAAAATATCTTGTTTTTGTATTTAAAATAGTTTCGAAAAATTGTTTTTCAAATTGAAGTTTAATTTTGAAAAATACGGTTTTCAGTTTCAAGCTAAATTTTTATATCGCAAAAATAGTTTATATATTTGTAATATATGTTGGTTTTTAATCACACATATTTGAATTTCAAAGTATTGATAAAAACTCATTTTTGTAAATTTTATGGAAATTAAATAAAACTTTTATGTGTTTTTAAGTTAGAATTTTCAATCCTTTAAAACCCTGACCTTGGCTTCTTTCGATCGATGATTAGTCTCTAAAATTGCATATTTCATACAAAATATTCACATTATTTAATATTAAATTCTGCTAATAATACCTCTCTTGTATGTTTCTACGTCCATGACATGGAATGAAGAAGAAGACCCAAAATCACCATTTAATTGGTGATTAAAAGCCTCCAAATATAGCCATTGATCTTGGAGGGCGATTTTGTCAAAATCGGAGGCCTAAATCCAGAAACCGAGACATGCAGCCGACAGGGGGACAAGCAGATAGCGCGCAGCAGGCGGCGCTGCGCGCGCCGCCCTAGTACAGCCGCGAAAACGCGGCTTGGGGTTATAAGGCGATATGCTCCCTTCGAGTAAACTGACTCTACCACAAATGGTTCTTCCCATTTGGGCTGGAATTTTCCTTTTGTCTTATATGTCATCATCATGGGTCTTCTGACAACTAAGACAAGATCGTCTTTCTTGAAAGTCCGCCTTTTAACTTTCTTATTGAAGGCAATGGAAATTCGGGCTTGATAAAACTCGATTTGCTATTAAGCTCGCAGGCATTTATCATTCAAAGCTTCTAGCTCCTGAAGTCACAGCCGATGTTTCTCTTCATTTATCATCTCCGTTGTCAAGGCAACGCGTAGAGATGAGATTTGGATTTTTAGTGGGAGTACGACTTCACACACGTATACCAAGAGAATGGTGTAGCTTTCGTTGGGGTTCTCACTGTTATGCGATAAGCCCATTAACATTCACCTAGCTTATCATCCCAGTCGCGTTGGCTCTTCGAGACAAATTTCTTGAGAAGTTTTCCAATGCTCTTGTTGAAGGCTTCTACAAGGCCGTTAGCGGCTGGTAATATGCCGTTGAAAACACATTTTGGATTCTGAACTTGTTGCAGAATCTTTGAAATGTTTAGCTGACGAACTAAGGCCCATTATCATGGACAATCCATCATGATATGCTAAGGCGGTAGACCACGTGATTTTTAATAAATTTAATCACGTCAAATGTTTTTACCTCCCTTAAGGGGATAACCTCTGCCCACTTAGAGAAGTAATCAGTTATGGCTAAAATAACTGATGTCCTTTGGATGAAGGCGGTCTGATAGAGCCCACCACGTCCATTCTCCACATCTCAAATAGCCAGGAAGAACTTGTAGGATGAAGCGTGGTAAAAATAAACTGATGTCCTGGTGCCTGATGAATGAAGTCACCATGGATTTGACAAGCGTGACATCGTTTAGAGCGTAAGCGATGACGTCAAGGAAATCTTTAACCAATAATATCCAAGTCTTCGGAGCCGATCTCCAAGTTTTGGACCAGGTTGGTGAGCTCCACACATACCGTCATGAGCCACTTTGAGTGCTTCCTGTACTTCTTTATGTGACAAGCAACGGAGGAGGATTCCATCATGCGATCAGCGATACAATGTTCTTATGATCGCATTGTAGCAGAATTTAGGAGCTTTCCTTTTAATGACAGTCGCCTCTTTAGAGTCATCAGGCAGAATGCCGTAGAATGCGTAGTCAATGTACATGATCTCCAATCTCTGAGCTCTCGACCTACCAAAGTCTTTAGAGTTTCTTTAACTTGAAGGTTCCATGCTGGAATATGATCATTTTCGAGGGCGAGTTTCAGACAGTACAAGTCATGACTGTAAACGTGTACTTTTTCTATCATTCCGGCTGAAAGAGCCAAGAAAGCAGCAAGGGATGCCAGTGCATCTGCATGAATATTTTGCTGGCGAGATACATGGTCGATGTAGAAGTTTCTGAACCTCTCTGTCATGTGAATAGTTTCCTGTGATTGGATAATAAGTCTTCATGTCTGACTTCATACTCCTCGCGAACCTGATTAATGATGAGTTTTGAATCACTGTATGCTTTGAGATTTTTAATGCCAATCTCATCGGCAATTTGCATCCCAATCGAGAGAGCATTGTACTCTGCTACATTGTTGGAACACGACTCAGTTAATGTGGGAATAGTTTTTCCATCATACTTAAAATCTTAATTGCAGGGAGGAATGAGGAAGCATTATTTATTCGTCAATTTCTTTCTGTTTGATTTGTGTTTGCTTCTTTTATTGATGGATGTTTTGTGCAAGAATATGACCTCTTTCTTTTTCAATTGCCTTTAATCACTTAAGATTATCAAGCTTTTCAATCAAATTGTGAATTAATTGTGCTTTTAATGACACTTTTGTTGTGCCTTTTATAGCGCTGGTCAAGCGAAGCTTTCTGCAAGAAGGCAAGCGGGGGCCTTTTATGATTGGAACCTAAACCTTTTTTTTTTCTTCTTCTTCTTCTTTTCCCAAACTGAGGCCTGAAAGTTGGAGTTGTCCGTCTGTCTTTGTTCATGAACCCAGTGAAATTAGGCATTTGTCGACTTTTGTGGAAGACTACAGAGCAGAATCTAGTCAACCAGGCAAAAGCACAAGCATTATTTGTGCTTCTGCTGAACTCCAATGTGCTAGGATCCTCGGATCCTCTCTCCTCAACAAGAAAAGCGCATATAACACAAAATTTTCATCACATGCTGCACAAAATGTCCAAACCGTCAACATTCAACAAGCTATTTATTTATTGCAGCATACATATTGTCAAAATCAATAGGCCTACATCGCAAAAAATGTCAAGCAAACAACACCTTATCATGCATGGATCCATGATCAATAATTGATCACACAGCCCTGATCAATAATGCATGACAGTAACATTGTACTCAACAATGGCATCCCCAGTCCCCATATCAATCCAGTGAGTCTTGGCCAGAGCGTACCCGCTCGCAAACCGGAACAGCCCGCTGCCGCCGATCACCGGCATCTCCCTCACCGGCCGCATCGGCGCGTTGCGGCCGAGCACCGTCAACACGCTGCCATTATACTTTCCCACAGTGAAGTAGAGGTTCATCGCCTGCAGGAACCCCAGCTCCTCCTGCGCAGCACTGGCGTACATCCCCTGGGCGCGCCCGACGCACGTCGAGTTCGGGTCCGGGCCCGAAGTCAGCCGGTCGTCCATCATGGTGATCATGCCAAACACGGTGCGGGACGAGGGGTCGGCGGGGCGCGTGACGCGGACGGCGGTCGCGTTGCGGCCGCTGACGACGTCGTGGAAGTAGAAATGGAGGTGGCTCAGCTTCTGCTGCTGCTTCAGCTGCTGGGCCTTCTTTGGTGTTGTTTTGATAAAGTTGTCGCTATTGCTAGCTTCAACATTGAGGAGCAAGAATAGGAGCAATGAGATGAATATTGGGGATTTGGGGGCCATATTGTGTGAGTTAGTGTGTTGATGATATCTCAGTAT
>JAVJIF010008367.1:0-15000 GCA_038442645.1 Agave tequilana | reverse complement strand
TATATATACACACATATATATACATATATATATATATATGGTAGGTTACAATAACCCTATGTGTGACTAACTTAGTTACACATAGATGTCTCCACCATACAAAAATAGTTTTTAAATAGGTTATTAATACTTTGTAGGAACCACATACCCTAATTTTTGTTTGTATCTCATCTTGTAAAAATTTATGTAGTGAAAAAGGGTGTGTGTAACTAAATTAGTTACACATAGGTTGTATGTTACCTTACCATATATATACATATACATACATACATACATACATACATATAATCAGTCTCTAATTTTGCATAATTTTTATCACATCCGCATATTTATTTGATATAAAATTCTGCTAATAAAGCTTTGCGTGCTTGATCCTAGGTCCATAGTGTGCAATTGAGAAGAAACCCTAAATCACCATCTAATAGGTGATTAAAAGCCTACCAAGTAGCCGTTGACTTTAGAGTAGATATTTTGTCAGCCAAGAGCATCAAATCTAAAACCAGAAGATCCACCTGACAGGAGACAGACAGGACGACACGCTGCCCGAAGCCAGGCGCGCGCCGCCCTGGCGTGGCCGCGAAAACGCGGCCAGGGCCACGTTTCCGTGACCGTACGGGTGCAGGCGTGTTGGGGCTTTGGGCCAAGGGTCGTCCCCCTGGCCCCCGTTCCCCTGGTGCCTATAAATACCCCCTGGGGTCTGAAGAGATCCAGATCTAGAGTGCATTGTTGTAATCTTATTTTTAGGATTGTACTTGTTTTAGTTTCCTTTTTCTTCTAGTTTTTGTTTTAGCCATTAGAGTGAAAGAGAGAGTGTGTGTAATAGTTGTATTTGAAAGGTGACAAGCTAATACAAGTAATTACTTCTCTTTCTTCTTTCCATTTACTTGTGTTTTCCATTTGCTTTTACTTTCTTGTTGTAGTGTAACTCCCTTTCTCTTTACTTCTTTCTTTTACTTTCTTATTGTAGTGTAACTCCCTTTCTCTCTACTTCTTTTCTTTTGTTGTTTCTTTTACTATCATGTCTAACTAACTCTTCCATTGCATGGCTAACTAACTACTAACCCACTAATTTCTAACAACTTGATTGATAACCCAAATGAATCAATAGTGTCAAATAAGCCTTGTGCAAATAAGAGCTATGATATCTTAAGACGAGGGTTCTAACTCTAACTTACATTCAAGTATTCACTTTCTTATATTTCATGCTTAACAGGTTTTTGATGATCTATAGATTGTATGCTTTACTTGTTTTTATAAGTTAGAGATTTTTCTTTTAACTTTGCCGATACCATTAGTACACTTGTGTCTTCCCGTATTCTCGCCTTCAATTGGATCTTGATAAGGGAATGTCCACGTTTTTGTCATGTTAAGCTTGTTGGCCCAAGGTTACAATCAACCGATTTTTGAGTTTTGATGATTACAAAACATAATAGTTACTTATACTAATCATTTTTAGTGTTTAAGTGTGTTTCAGGGTTCTAAGAATTCATGGTGTGCTTTTCCCTAAAGGAAGATCGTTTTGACTCAAGTTGGTTCATTTCAGGTTCAAGATACAAGATTTTCAAGATCACATATGGAGGAGCCCACTTGAAGACTTTGTAGTCACCTAGAACCTATGTAAGACTTAGTTTGTCAAAGAATGAGGCTGTGTTAAATTGGCTCAAGCAAACACACATTTTCAAAATACGGTTTTTATTTTTGACTTTTGATTTAAGTTCATGCTTTGATTTCTATACATGACTCAAATTTTTATAAATTTTATATCTTGTTTACATCATGTATACCTACCTTTTAGCATGATACTTAGTCATATTTCCTTACAAAATTAAATTGAAAAATTTCCAAAGTTCAAGAAAAATCCTATAAAAATTCTGTTTCAGGCCTGTCGGTCGACCGGGCCGGTCGACCGGTTCATTCCAGGCCTGGCCGGTCGACCGGGCCAGTCGACCGAGCTTTGAGACCAGGGCGTGCATGTTTTTGTGCACGTCTATCGGTCGACCGACCAGTCGACCGACTGGAACCACTTTGCTCTCTGTTTCTTGTCAGTCGACCGATCGGTCGACCGACAATTCTAAGTGAAAATTTTCTTTAGCTACCGGTCGAACGACCGGTCGACCGAGTCCAACGGCTACTTTGCAAATTGGACTACCGGTCGACCGGGCCGATCGACCGACAGCCGTCTCCAGCCACCAACGGCTAGTTTTCTTAGATTTTGTATTGGGATTCGTTGGAGATTTTTGTGTCAGCTAATTCTGAAATCTTGGCAGCTATTTTCTGACCTAATAACCTAGTCCTAATCATATTTTGATCTCCTCTAATCCCTATAAATAGTGGGAATTGGTCTCTTGCAAAATACAAGAAATATACCTAGTTTTTCAAGTTTTCAAAAGAAAGAAAAAGTTTCAAAAGCTCTCAAAATCTCTAGTGCATTCTTGGCTATTGTTTTTCCGTTGTTTTTCAAGCAATTCTCATTCACAACTGAGTTTGTTTCTCACTACACTTCTTGAGCCAAAAATCCTCCTCATTCTATAAGGAAGTTGTAAAGAGAAGTTTTGTGATCCTTGTTGATCACTTGGTTACTTGTTCTTCTTGTGTGAGATCCCTCTTCGGTAGAGAATTGTAATTGGTGGAGTTCGGTACTCCGGTCTTCGGTAGACCTTGTAATCGTTCCTCGGTGGATATAGTGGAAACCCTTCACGGTGGTGAAGGCGGGGACGTAGAGCGGTGGCTCGAACCTCGAAACAAACCCTTTGTGTTTGCGATTGATTTCTTTTCGTTGCTACTCTTTATTGCTCTTTAATTCTAGCTTGTGATATTGCTCTTTATTTCTAACTTGTGTTTATATCTTGTATGCACTTCATCATTGCATCATTTTCATTCTTTGCTAATTTGTCGATCAAATACTCATACAACAAGATTGCAATATGCATCTCAAACTCTTATCTAGAGGAATCACGAGGAAGGAGTTCAGAGCCCTTCACCTGGTATTCGGCTTCTAGTCTTGTTTTGGGCGATCGTTGCATCAATTTTCATACTTGTTTAAAAAGATCATTAGATTAGCTTTAACACCTATTCACCCCCCTCTAGGTGTTTTTCAATTGGTATCAGAGCTTTGGTCTCTAGGCTCTTGGCTTAACAACCTTAGAGAGATCCTATTGCTAATCATTTTTCATACTCATTTACTTAGTAAAAATGGCCGAAGGAATTAAGACCCCACCAAAGTTTGATGACCTTAACTTTTCCATATGGAAGGTTAAGATGACCGTATTTTTGCAATCCCTAGTAAGCGGGTTGCAAAGGCGGTGACCAAACCATTTAGTGTACCCACTGGTGATGAGGACACTTGGTCCGATATTGAGACAAAAGAATTTGATGCTAATGCTAGGCTCACTATGCTTTGCTTCGAGCACTTAATGATGATGATATCTCTAGAGTTAGTCATTGCAAATCCACACATGAAATTTGGACTCACTTGCTTGTCACTCATGAGGGGACTTCACAAGTTAAGAGGGCAAAAATAGATCGTTCCTAATATGAAAATTTTTCTATGCAAGAGAATGAAACCATAGATGATATGGTTACAAAATTTACAAAGATTACTATGGACTTTCTTCTCTAGGTGACGTCATCGACAACGACCAAAGAGTAAGGAAGATCATCCGGGCTCTCCCTCCGTCTTGGGAAGTCAAAGCCACTACCTTGACGGAACTTAATGACAAGGAAGAGATGGAGCTAATAGGTCTCAATAGGAACCTCAAAACCCATGAGATGGAAAGAAAGGCAAGAGAAGAAATGACTCCCTCTAAGAAAAAAACTATTGCCTTTAAGAGTCATTCCACATATTCTGATGAAGACGATGAAGAAGAAGATGATGAAGAGCTTTCACTTCTTGTAAAGAACGTTCGGAGAATGTATAACAAGGCAAAGTTCCAAAATAAGAGGAGATGGCAAGGCAAAGAAGAGAAGAAAATTATTTGCTTCAATTGCCAAAAGCCAGGTCATATTGTTGCAGAATGCCCAATAAAGTCAAGCCCTCCACATCCAAGAAGCCATACAAAAAGAAAGCATTAAAGGCTACTTGGGATTCCGAGAGTGAATCCGAGGAGGAAGTAGACACCGCCAACATGTGCTTCATGGCAAATGAAAGCATAAGCAAGGTAACTCCCAATACTCCTTTTGATTGTGAGCTTTCCATGGATGAACTAGGAGAACCATTTGAAGAACTCTCACATAACTATGATTTTCTTAAAAAAAAATATTTGAAAATGAAAAAGGAAAATGAATCTCTAAATCACCAAGTTTTCACTCTTACAAAAGAAAAGGATGAATTGCTTTCTACTCTTGTTTTTACACAAAAGGATTTTGAGAACTATAAGATTTCTTGCAAAGGTAAGTTTTCACAAGTTAATGAAAATGAAAATTTCATGCTAAAAGAGAAATTGATTCATTAGGAATAGTTTTAAAAATTGTGAATTTGATAAGAATAGACTAGAGGCTATGTTTCCTAAGAAACAAGCCCCTAAGAAACATTCACATGCTATTCATGCTCATGCTCATAGATCACAACCTTTACATCATGCCAAACACCCTAAACATGCCCACACTCCACACACACATCATGCATTCATGCATGGTAAAATATTTTCATGCACATATTGTGGCCGTAAAGGTCATTTAGTTAAGTTTTGCTATGATAGACTTAATGCATCGCATAATAATATTTGGGTTCGGAATACTAACTTTCAAGGACCCAAGAAAATTTGGGTACCAAAGTCAACGAATTTGTTAAATGATGTAGGTACCTTTCAAGGCTCAACGACGTAAAGGATTGTGGTATCTTGATAGTGGTTGCTCAAGACACATGACTTGGGATATCAACAACTTTGCAACCCTATCAAGATACCATGAAGGTGGCCCGTCACCTTCGGAGATGATGCCAAGGGAAAAATCATCGGTATTGGTAATGTTAAACTTGGTACATCCCCTTTAATAGAAAATATTGTTTTGGTTGATGGCCTCAAGCATAACCTCTTGAGTGTTAGTCAACTTTGTGACAGAGGTTTTGATGTTGTTTTTGATAATTTAGCTTGTAGAGTTATTGATAGACAATCTAACACATGTTTATTTTTCGGTTTTCGTGAAAGTAATGTATACATGATTGACATGTCTAATATTTTTTGCAATGCTACATGTTTGAAAGCCCTCGATGATGACTCTTGGTTGTGGCATAGAAGATTAGGCCACATTTCTTTTGACCATCTATCTAGATTAAACAACAAGGAAATGGTGAAAGGTACTCCTTGCTTGAACTTTGAAAAGGACCGCGTTTGCGGCGCGTGCCGACTTGGGAAACAAACCAAGTCCTCTTTCAAGTCAATCAAGGATATCATGACATCACGTCCCTTGGAGTTGATCCATATAGATTTGTTGGGTCCTACACAAATCAAAAGTCTAAGTGGGAATCGGTTTGCTTTTGTTTTAGTTGATGATTTTTCGCGTTTTACTTGGGTTTTCTTTTTAGAGCACAAAAATCAAGCCTTTTCATATTTTCAAGCCTTTAAGAAAAGAGTTGAAAAGGAAAAAGATTCTTCTATTTTAAGAATATGAAGTGATAGAGGTGGTGAATTCAATAACCTACCCTTTGCCACTTTTTGTGAAGAACATGGAATTAAGTATGAGCTATCTTGTCCTAGAACTCCACAACAAAATGGAGTAGTTGAGAGGAAAAATCGGACATTACAAGAGATGGCTAGGACAATGATAAATGAATATGGTCTCCCTCATTATCTATGGGCCGAGGCCGTTAACACATCTTGCTATATATCAAATCGTGTTTTCTTATGCAAAAATACTTCAAAAACATCTTTTGAGATCTATTTTTCTAGAAAACCAAATGTTTCATATTTTAAGGTTTTTAGTTGTAAATGTTTTGTTTTGAATACCAAAGATAATTTAGGTAAATTTGATGCAAAGTCTTATGAAGCATTTTGTTGGTTATTCAAATACTAGTAAAGCTTATAGAGTCTTCAATAATCATCTTTAACTATTGAAGAATCTATACATGTTAAGTTTGAGGAATCTAATGTGTTTGTTATGAATGCTGTAGAAATAGATGCTTTAAATGAAGATATGGAGATAGCTACTTTGAGGGACTCACCAACTGATCGGGGTGGAACTAGCACTAAAAATGTGTATTATGTAAAATCGATGTAAAAGCTCGAATGTGCTAATGTACCCTCGATACTTTCGTTATGTAAAAGCTCGAATGTAAAGCTCGCATTGGCTCAACGGGTCGTATCCACAGGGAAGGGAGGCGATAGAAGCATTGACAGTTTCTATTCACGTTGTTTGTTTACCACTTCTTCTTTGTTGAAAGAATGAAAAAGAAAGTGAAAGAAAAGGAAAAGGAATCCAGAATGTGGTAGGTGAGGAGAGCGATGAAACGGCGATGTGAAACCAAAGAGGAGAGTGTTTGGAAAATAAAGTAGAAAAGGAAATGAAACAAGGATGAACTAAGAAGGCGGTGAAAACATCGATAGAAAAATGATAGAAAGAATTTTGAAAAACGATTTCTAAAACAAGATGAAAGAAAACTCATGGCTACTAACTACTAAATGCTCCACTAACCATGCTAACCTCCTCATGATAGTTGCCTCACATTTTGATCCTCGGCCATCATTAATCCTTGGCTTCAAGAGATGATACAAAGCATGGCACATAGATGGTTCATCACATCAAAACATGCATCAAGATCAAGCTAACACAAGCATCACTCATTACACTACTTAAAAAGAAAGCATGAAAATAAAAAGAGTTAGCTTGGTTAGCAAGTTAGCAAGTTAGCAAGTTAGATGTTAGAACCCATCATCATTGGCCATCAATGGCTCTTGCAAGAACAAGGCCTTAATAGAGGCTACCCGATTCATGTGGATTATCAAGTAAGTGGTTAGATGGTTAGTGGTTAGTAGTTAGATTGCCATGAGAATAAAAGTTAGCCATAAATCATGTAGAAGATGAAGGAGATTACAATGGAAGAGAAAGGAGGCACCTTTACATAGACTGTCACTATCTATTACATCAATCCCTCTCTATCTCTCTCTCTATGAATCACTCAGCCCTACTACAATGATCTAAAAAGAAATGAAGAGCACCTACCTACACTACTCCTAAAATCTGCACCTACTCTTAAAAACGAAAACTGCCTTCGGTTTGGCCCTCTGCAGGGGTTTTTATAGGCCCAGAGGCTTCCAGAAGATGAGACGGGGCCACGCGTCGAAAATCGACGCATGGCTCCACTCCCTTACCGTGGAAACGCGGCAAGCGGCAATACCAGGGAGATAGCTCCCTGGTTTTCGTCAGAAAATTCCTCTGGCCTCGTGGATTGTCAGGGTATATTCGATTTCTGGTAATTTCGTCCGCATATTCGTCTGACATGTGCAGGAGTCTAGGTTCAATGAATCTTCTAGATAATCCTTGGCTTGGCCTCCAAGTAATGCGGGATTAATTACTATAAAAGAGGTTTAATTTGGCTCTTATTACCCCTTTGCCCTTGAACTTTGGATCTACCTGCAATCAAGACCAAACACGGTTTAGACCGACAATTTATTCATAAATCGGTAGGAAATACGATATAATAATGTATAATCGTAGACTATCACACCCCCACACTTATCTTTTGCTCATCACGAGCAAAATAAGAAAAGAAAACTATACTACAAATGTTATATACACCACTTTCGCAGGTGACGCGATTGCACTGAGCGTGTGCAACAAGCCGTTAAACCTCTAGGTTACCCCTAGAGGAAGAGTGTTGTCTCCTGAGGGTTTTCAGCGGATTGCACCCACAAAATCCATAAAGAAAGAAGACAAATGTTAGTATTTTGAAAACGCATTTTGAAAGAGGGACAAGTTTATGAAATATTTTTGCAAAATAAAAGTGATCTAAGGTCATAAGTCCACCACAAATCAATCTTCCTTAAACTTAGTCTCTATGCAAGATCTTGTCTACAATTAAGGTAAGAATTCAAAATTGGATTGAATATTTATCTCTCATAAAAACCTAGATAATATGCACTCTGTGATAGTGAAGTTTTCTGGGATTTCAACTCTAACCATCAAGCCATTTATTTATATTATTTTTTTTCTTTTTCTTCCCTTAGTTTTCTTAGGCTTTCTTAGTTCACCCATGTAGCGAGCCTATAACCGATGACTCCCAAACCAGACGGTCCTAAGGCACCAGATGAGAAAACATCCCTCGGTTAAAGGACTCGAGTAAATAAGGCCACAAAACTAAGGGGGATTATTTGATTCTTTTGACCACCGTTAGGCGTGAATAATCATGCTTCTTGAGGCATAGTTATCCAGCTTAATAAGTGATGTTTTATTTATATATATATATTTTTTCTTTTTATTTACTTTATGGCTTTTAGGTCGTTGTTTCCATCCCAAAATTGTGTAAGTGCGATGTGCATACTATCTAAGGCAAAAAATTCAAGATAAAATTATCTCCCCAATTTATCTTACTTAGCCTATAATTTTAAAACAGGTCCATTATTTCGACTAGGTTTAAGATGTCATAATTAAGGCTTTCTTAATTTCTAAGATCATCTTAATTTTCTTAAAATAGATCAAAACTTTGTCTCTTATTTCAAAAAGTTTTTAAAGAAAGAGAAAAATTCCTAAACAAAAGAAAGATTTCTAAAAGTATCCTAAAAGAAGTGTAAAAGAAAGAAAATCTAAAAACTCTAAGTTAGTAAACCCTCCCCCACACTTATCTCATGCATTGTCCTCAATGCATCGTGATGTATGTATGCATGAAACAAATAGAGAGGGAAGGAAAAATCACCTCAAGGTGGTGGTTCCGATGGTGGTCTGATTGGTCCACGAAAGGCGGCCTAATCATTCTTGCGTGGAGTCCGGAGGAACCCACCAGAAATCTCAAGAATACAACCCACAAGAATGATGTATATATGAATGATTTTAATTAACAGTTTTACCCCATCTAATTTCCAAATTTTCAAAATAATTTCGGAGTCAAATTTATCAACAACCTTGTCCCAGAATGGAATGATTGATTTGGACTCAGGAAGTACAGGAACTAATATCGATTCAGGAAAAAGACTTAAGTCAAGTAAAGGTTCGGGAGTCGATATCGTTCAGGAAGTGGGTCCAAATCAAGAAGTTGAAACTCAAGTCCACAATTTCCCCATGATGGAATGTGACTTTCTAAGATTGGTGATTCAAGTTCAAAAATGGCAGGTATGGGAATCAAAATTGACTCTAAAATGTTACTCAAATTGGGTAATATAACAGGAGTCAATAATGATTCAGGAATTTGAACTGGATCACAAATTTGAGGATCAAAGTCATATTCCTCATTGAGTTCAATTCCACAAAAATGAGAACTTGCCAATTTATCAATGGGACTCTCAAAAGTATGAAATTGGTCAAGTTCAATATGATCATCATGAATGATTGGTGATTTAATTTCACAATGGATTGGTACAGGATCCAATACCGACTCGAGAAAAGGATTGAAATCAGGTGAAGATACTGGAGTCATAATTGAATCAGGAAGTAGAATTGAATCACTAATTTGAGGTTCATGATCATATTCATGCTCAAGTTCAATTTCAGGAAAAGATAACTTGCCAAAATGTCAATGGGATTTAAAGTTTGGACAAGTTCAGGTGGGTGTGCAGAAATTGAATCTTGATGTTCAAAATGACAAGAGTCCTGGGTCAGATCATAGAGTTTAGCATAGCTGAATTAGTCAAAGGTTGATAAGATAGAGTTTCCTCATTCCTATACATGCTAACCAATTGACTCAATTGTGTTTCCACCCTATTGACAGACTTAGCAGATGATTTTTGGAATTGTAATATAGACTCCTGCAAGATTTCTATACTCGTATCTAGATATGATGTATCTCCAAGTGGTTGCTCTAGAATGGGAGTATAAGAATCTTGGTTTTGAAATTTTTATGAAGAATGTGAGTCAAAAGTGTGTTGAGACTGAAACTTGGACTCACACAAGAGTTCCTTACTCATTTCCAAGGCAGATGGTTGTTCATTATGAGGTGATGGAACTGAGTAAGACTCTTGAAAATGTTTTAGAGAGGCCAATGTTTTGTGAAGTTGTTGCTCGGCCTCTTCTAGATTGGCTTCTACTCTCTTTACGAACTCAGATTTTTCTTCAATGGGAGGTTCAGAAAAAGGAGTATAGGAAGCGAAATCGGGGAATGAACATTGTGTAAATTGTAGACAAGGTGGATATTATGGACAAGGAGCTTGAAAATTAAACTCGGGGACGTGAATCCCCATTGACTCTGTGACGAGTTGAAATTATTTTGGAAATTATAGTCATAAGAATGTGGGTATGGGTTGTATTGATTCGGATAAGGCCAACCCGGTGTATTTGGTTGGTGCATATTGTAAAACACCGGGTTGGAATTATCTGAAAACAAATGGGGTTGGTGTGAAATATGATTCATATTCGGATTGAAAGAATTGTTATTATTGAATGCCATTTCACAAACAATCACAAACAAAAAGGAAAAATTAAACAACAAACAAAAAGAAAAGAAAAATCAAAACCAAGCCAATAGGAGGGTTGACCTAGACCTAGATGTCCCTAGGGGCCAACGTCTATTCAAATTTTATTAGGGCTTGGGTTGTGTGAGTGGGGAGGTGGTTTTTGGGCTAAGGAAAGGGATGAAATCCCCACCTTATCTTGTTTGGAGTTTGCCCTTAAGTTCATTCGTGCAAGTGTGCAATATAGACAAGAATATAACAAAAAGCGATAAATCACCCACGTGTTTGTCCTATGCTATATGCAATGCCATATGTACATCTCCATCCAGATCACAACAACAGAACAAAATACAGTATATTGGAATTGAATTGACACGTGCCTAAATGAAAATATCTAAGCCATTTTAAAAGCGTCCAAATACCGTATTTTAGTTCTTTAGTTTATTATGGTGTGTAGCCAATCAAATCAGAAAAATAGCAGCACAAATATACTAGCTATTACAATCAACACATCCCAGCACAACAAGATTTACAATCATCACAAAATGGCCGCGTTTTCGCGACAAATGTCGCGTTTGCGCGGCAGTTCTTCAAAATCTGGGGCCCTGCTTTCAAGAGCAGGGAGATGCAAAGCTAGTTTATGCACTGCAACATTAAGCACCTGTAAAGCCTGTCCTGCACCACACCAAACAGAGAAGACAATGTTAACAAAACGTGAAAACGAAACCATTCCCTTCCCCGGCAACGGCGCCAAAATTTGATCGGGGCGGAACTAGCACTAAAAAATGTGTATTATTTAAAATCGATGTAAAAGCTCGAATGTGCTAATGTACCCTCGATACTTCCGTTATAGCATTGGCTCAACGGGTCGTATCCACAGGGAAGGGAGGCGATAGAAGCATTGACAGTTTCTATTCACGTTGTTTGTTAACACTTCTTCTTTGTTGAAAGAATGAAAAAGAAAGTGAAAAGAAAAGAAAAGGAAATCCAGAATGTGGTAGGTGAGGAGAGCGATGAAAACGGCGATGTGAAAACCAAAGAGGAGAGTGGTTTGGAAAACAAAGTAGAAAAGGAAATGAAACAAGGATGAACTAAGAAGGCGGTGAAACATCGATAGAAAAATGATAGAAAGAATTTGAAAAACGATTTCTAAAACAAGATGAAAGAAAACTCATGGCTACTAACTACTAAATGCTCCACTAACCATGCTAACCTCTTCATGATAGTTGCTCACATTTTGATCCTCGCCATCATTAATCCTTGGCTTCAAGAGACGATACAAAGCATGGCACATAGATGGTTCATCACATCAAAACATGCATCAAGATCAAGCTAACACAAGCATCACTCATTACACTACTTAAAAGAAAGCATGAAATAAAAGAGTTAGCTTGGTTAGCAAGTTAGCAAGTTAGCAAGTTAGATGTTAGAACCCATCATCATTGGCCATCAATGGCTCTTGCAAGAACAAGGCCTTAATAGAGGCTACCCGATTCATGTGGATTATCAAGTAAGTGGTTAGATGGTTAGTGGTTAGTAGTTAGATTGCCATGAGAATAAAAGTTAGCCAGAAATCATGTAGAAGATGAAGGAGATTACAATGGAAGAGAAGGAGGCACCTTTACATAGACTGTCACTATCTATTACATCAATCCCTCTCTATCTCTCTCTCTATGAATCACTCAGCTCTACTACAATGATCTAAAAAGAAATGAAAATACAAGAGAAATGAAGAGCCCTACCTACACTACTCCTAAATCTGCACCTACTCCTAAAAATGAAAACTGCCTTCGGTTTGGCCCTCTGCAGGGGTTTTTATAGGCCCAGGAGGCTTCCAGAAGACGAGACGGGGCCACGCGTCAAAAATCGACGCGTGGCTCCACTCCCTTGCCGCGGAAACGCGGCAAGCGGCAATACCAGGGAGATAGCTCCCTGGTTTTCGTCAGAAAATTCCTCTGGCCTCGTGGATTGTCAGGGTATATTCGATTCTGATAATTTCGTTCGCATATTCGTCTGACATGCACAGGAGTCTAGGTTCAATGAATCTTCTAGATAATTCTTGGCTTGGCCTCCAAGTAATGCGGGATTATTACTATAAAAGAGGTTTAATTTAGCTCTTATTATCCATTTGCCCTTGAACTTTGGATCTACCTGCAATCAAGACCAAAACACGGTTTACCGACAATTTATTCATAAATCGGTGGGAAATGCGATATAATAATGCATAATCGTAGACTAATCACCTACTATTGAAGACATGCCAAAGGATGATGAAGGAAAAGAAGTTCAGACAATGAGGTTCAAGGAAATGAAAATCAAGAAGTTGAAGTGGAGCCTACTTAACAACTTCCAAAGATTGGAGATTCAATCACATCATCCCAAGGATCTTATTATAGGTGAAGTATCTAAAGGGGTAACTACTCGTTTCTAAACTTCATGATTTATGTGGACACTATGCTTTTATTTCTCATTTTGAACCCAAGAACATCCTTGAAGCCGAGACCGACTCATATTGGTTGCTAGCCATGCAAGAGGAGCTCATTCAATTCGAGCGCAACCAAGTTTGACATCTTGTTCCTAGGCCCCACAATAGACCAACAATTGGTACTAAGTGGACTTTAAGAACAAGTTGGATGAGTCGGAAATGTTATTAGGAATAAAGATAGGTTAGTTGCCAAGGTTACACTCAAATCGAAGGGATCGATTTGAAGAAACCTTTGCACCCGTAGCACGGCTTGAAGCCATACGGATGACACTTACATTTGCATCTTATAAGATTTTAAGCTTTTTCAAATGGATGTAAAGAGTGCTTTCTTAAATGGATTTATTGAAGAGGAGGTGTATGTTGAACAACCCCCCGAGTTTGTTGATCCTACACATCCGAATTTTGTTTTCAAACTTGACAAAACTCTTTATGGTTTAAACAAGCCCCTAGGGCTTGGTATGAAAGACTTTCTTCTTTTCTAATTTCTAATGGTTTTAAGAAAGGAAAAATAAATACTATTTTGTTTACAAAACATGTTGAAAATGATATTCTTATTGTTCAAATTTATGTGGATGATATCATATTTGGTTCTACTAATGAAAATCTTTGCCAAGCTTTTGAATCATGCATGAAGGAAGAATCGAGAAGTCTGTGATGGGTGAGCTTAACTACTTCCTTGGACTCCAAATCAAGCAAAGGAAGATGGGATCTTCACCATCAAGCCAAGTACACAAGGAACTTATCAAAAGATTCGGGCTTGAAGGAGCTAAAACAAGGAACACTCCCATGGCAACTACCACAAAGCTTGACAAGGATGAACAAGGTACAAGTGTAGATATTAAGTTTTATCGTAGCATGATTGGTAGCTTGTTGTATTTGACGGCTAGTAGGCCGGATATTATGTTTTGTGTATGTCTGATTTCAATCGTGTCCTAAAGAGTCTCATTTGGTTGCGGTAAAACACATTATTAGATACCTTAAGGGCACAATTGAAATGGGTTTGTGGTATCCGAAACTGGACAATTTTTCATGACGAGTTTTTCGGATGCCGACTATGCGGGTTGTAGAGTGGATAGGAAGAGTAGAAGTGGAACATGTCAATTTCTTGTAATTGTCTTATTTCTTGGTCTTCCAAAAAGCAAAATTCGGTAGCCCTCTCACCGCCGAGGCGGAGTATGTTGCGGCCGGAGCTTGTTGTGCACAAGTTCTTTGGATGAACATACTCTCCTTGACTATGATTTGCATTTTGACCATATTAAAATATTTTGTGATAATACTAGTACTATTCATATGACTAAAAATGCAAATTAACATAGTAAAATTATGCACATTGACATTCGGTATCACTTTCTTCGAGATCATTATGAAAAAGGTGATATTGAAATTGAATATGTTTTTACCGATTTTCAACTTGCCGATATTTTTACAAAACCACTAGACTATGCTAGATTTTCCTAGGATGTTAAGCCTAAGTATCAGGAGCACTAGCTCTGATACCAATTGAAAGGGACACCTAGAGGGGGGGGGGTGAATAGGTGTTAGTGCTAATCTAAAACTAAATGCAAAACTAAGTGCGCTAAATGCGGAAGCTAATGCAAATCTTGCACAAACTTAATACAACACAACAAGTGTAGCCGAATTCCCCGTGAGGGGCTCTGGACTAACTCCTCTTGATTCCCCTTGAATGGTTGAGGTGCTATGTGAAGCTCTTGTTGGTTAAGTATAAGTTAGGCACACACACAAGCAAGCCAAGCAAATAAGGATGAATAGCATAAGAATATATGCAAGGCAACACAAGCAAATAGATATGTATGATATGAATTATGCTCACACAAACAAATATGATATGATGTTATGTATGGTGCTTTGCACAAATGTAAAGAGAGAGTTAGAGACAAGTGGATCAAATGCAAACACAATGATATGTTTCGAGGTTCGAGCACCCTTGCTCTACATCCCCGCCTACACCACCGTGTAGGATTT